>CAJQZM010035782.1:0-28667 GCA_907164665.1 Colias nastes | reverse complement strand
AATAAACCGATAGTAATATAATGCTCATTCATATCAGATTTCTGTCAAAATCAGCACAATCATATCGGAGATTAGTTGACTTTTTTTAAAGCGAATTAATTATGAGTTCATAATTAATCTGCTTTAAAAAAAGTTTGAACTTCTACCTACAGGGAGATGAATTAAGCTATCATCTCCATGATAGCTCAAAACTTAAAAATACTCACTAAAAAGTAAAATAACTTTTATAAAACGAACAAAGCTACGGGAAATAGCTGTATTATCTACAAATAAGATATAAGTCTCTATATTATAATACTAGCTTTCCGTCGGCGGCTCCGCCCGCGGTTTCAAAGAAAAACTCGCATAGTTCCCGTTCCCGTGGAATTTCCGGGATAAAACCTATCCTATATTACTCGTGGATAATGTAGCTTTCGAATGGTGAAAGAATTTTTAAAATCGGTCCAGTAGCTTATGAGCCTATTCATTACAATCAAACAAACAAACAAACAAACAAAGTTTTCCTCATTAATAAATAAATAAATAATAAAATTCTTTATTGACATAATTACACAGGCCAAAATAATGAATCCTTCGGCTCCCGAACTAGTTTAAAACTGTGTCTCAGGAGCCAGAGGCTTCTCCCAATATTGATCATAATATTATGTCTATAAACTAAACTAAACTAAAAGCTCTAAAATAACAAAATTAATAAAGAGGTAAGTTAAATTATTACGTAAGCGCATTTGTATATATAGATGAATGTGTGTGTGTGTGTGTGTGTGTGTGTGTGAGTGTCTGGGTGTGTGTGAGTGTGTGTGGGTATTATAATATTAGTGTAGATTAAGACATGTTTTAATATTATAATATAGAGACACTAATTCAAATAATACTTTAATTTTCATTAATAACACCCACTCATTCCAAAACCTAGACAAACATGAACCCTAAAATAGATAGCAATAATCAGAACCTATTTCTAGTAACTAAATATTAGTTAGGGGTTGTAATAGCCCCTTTGTGAAGGGTGGGTCCCCTCGCACCCCACAGAGCAGGTACTACAGGTGTTTAGACAAACTACAATTATTTATATGTATTTTAAGGGAATTTCGATGGAGGATTTGATTTTAAGTTTTCGGTTTTAATTTTATGTAATAAATTGGCTGACATAAAATTAAAAAAAAAAATAATTTTCCTGGTGTCGATGTGTTCATATATTATATATATGTGTGTAAGCTAATAAATGTAGCCTTTATGCTAATCCTGACTATAATTTACATATATTATGCCAAATATTATATTGATCCGATCATTTAGGTATCTACCTGCTTTGTATGAAAAATGACACAAATTCATCCTTACAAAATTTTTACGTCTAATACATTAGTATGAATAGACAAATTTACATAAAAAAGGGTAAATTATAGTTATCTTCTTTCAATACCTTTAACACAGATTACTAAATACTAAATACGTAAACCTTACTTTGTACGAACTTTAAAATGCAAAAAAGTATGGTTAATATTGAATTCTAGACATATGAAATGCTATGACGGATGTACCTAGTTTGATGTAAATCTATTTGGATGATATTGATAGATTCGGACCCGGGGTCGACGACCGGAGGGAGAGGGTGGCTGCTATCCTGATTATATTGGGGTTTGTTTCCGCTGTCATACGATGCGGTAATATACACAAAAACGTAAAAAATTTGCTAACGCTTGAAAAAACTCTACTTAAACTTTTACAAGTCTTTATATGAATAGTATTTTTTAAAACTACTACAAATGTATATCAGTGTTACAACGTAAAAAAAAGGCTAAGTATTTTTTAAGAAATCACGCTTTGATACCTCTACCTACTGCATTAAATATAAATGATAAAAGTTTCCCGCTGAATTAAGGATTTCTCATTTTAAATTAGGTATTAAATTGACAGTAGTCTTGAAATCAATTACTATGCAAAGTTTTAATTTAATTCATTCATTTAGTTTTGAAGTAAAAATGACGTCAACTAGATAGAAATCTGTGAAAAATTCAGATAAAAATAAGCAATTAGTAACCTAACTTTGCAGAGTTGACTTTACAAGTTATTTTCAGCAAGCAAAGATTTATTTAAAATACGAGGCATAATAATTTTCATTAAAGGTCACAGAGCAGGAGTGTAGAAATGCAAATTTATTTTCTACAGAGTGCAGAGTTTGCATAATTTTGAATATATTCAACTAAATATATTATGTTTTTAATTCGAAATAATATTATAATTTACTAGCGGTCCGCCCCGGCTTCGCCCGTGGTACATATTGACGTTTTCTCTACATAAGAACAATCCTCGTACTTCAAGGAATATAATAAAAAAAGAATTATCGAAATCGGTTCAGCCGTTCACACGTGATGCCGTGACAACGAGAAACGGGTTTTATTTTTATATACATATATAGATAATTAATATGTAGAGATTTGAAACGTACCTTTATTTACAGCATACATTTAACGTTGATAAAATATGTAGGTACCAATATTATATTTTAGCCGCTCTCCTCTGGACCTGGTACTAAGAGAATTCTAAAATAGATTTAGTAAATTTCCATGTTATTCATGACAGACATACAAAAATCTAATCTCTTCCTTCTAATAAATATTGTAGGAGCTGTTTACTATTTGAAACACTGGGAATCGAATCTAGATCCGTCGTATAGTACTAGAACCACTAAACCTAAGGTCTTATGATTTATTCATTAAAACGCAACGGAAACAAACAACCCTCGCGGGCACTGAAAAAGCTATAACAACCCTAATAAACAAGTTTTCCTGCAAAATACGACTCTATTTACACGCAATATGTCTCAATTTTGCAATACACCAAAATGTATAATTTAAACCAAAAAATGTAACATGCGAAAACATTCCTTAAAACCGTTGCTAAAGGTGCATTTTCGAATAACTAAGGAATGGTAATAGAATTACACATAATAGTAGGATTTGATTTTCTAATATCAACTTTATATTCGTAGTATAGGGTTTTATTTCATTTGGAAAATATTTGCCCAGGGTTTCGATCATATGGTTTTTTTTTTCACAATGCAATGAGCAAAAAGTTGATTTTTAAGATTTAAGACTTACTTAGTGGAATAGTTAGCACGTTTCTATCAAGAAGTCCTAGATTTAATTAGGTACATAGTTTCGTTCTTAAAAGATAATCTATTTATGTATCTTTCTTAAAAAAATAAAGATACAAACAGAAAATTGTTTGTCCCATACCCCAGGGGCCAAGCCTATTATATTGTGGGACAATAATGTTTTAAAATAAATGAGAGAACAAGGAAAATGCATTATTTATGGCATGAATTTACCGAAAAGACAATGCCAAATATTTCAACTTTTATGATTATTTTAAAGATTTTAATATTTCGTATTCCTAATTTTATGTTTTAGATTCACCTTCCATGACTAGGTAATATAAGAGAGTTTTAGGTCAAAGAGAAATTATAAAAATAATTTAAAAACACATTTTCATTATAAAATACTATCATCCATTCACTGATACAATAGGTACTATATAAAAGTACCTATTTTATTTTAATTTAAAGTATATTTGCAATAGACTATAATCAAATACTCTATGCCCTATGGCATAAGATAAACTCTATCATACCAATTTATTTTTTAATTTGGCATCTGTGCAAATACGGATTCGAATCTTGTACTGTCTGAACCCCATTATGAGGTTTTCCCTCAAGCGAATCCTGTTTATATGCACTCTGTAGTATTATTACTGTTTCACTAGCTTTGTCTCGCGGTTTTGCTTGTTTTATATAAATCGCTAGCTTAGTTATTAGTTTGCTGGCTTATATGTATAAGTTTCACCGTTTGTTGGTTTGTTACTCACTCACGCAAAAAACTGCTGTACCTATTTTCATGAAATTTGTCACAAGTTTTAGGTTTTATCCCGGAAAACCCACAGTAACTAACTATTTGAGTTTTTCTTTGAAATAGCGGGCGAAGCCGCGGGCGGAAAACTAGTTAATTGAATATCAGTGACTTAACGTAAGCAATTTCCCCCGCAGTCAATGCAATGAAATAAAAAGAAGAAAAAAAATTGAAAAACGAAGAAACTGTCAACTATTCGACCGGTTTTTTAAAACAACTTTTTTATAAAACACTTTCAAACATCATCTAAAAAGCTTTACTAGTTCAAAACATGTAATACCAAGAACATTTCACGTACATTTTTAATCATAGAACATAACAGGCTCACAACTCACTAAACCCAAACATAATAAGACTCCTACCGTTTTCGCGATAACACATTACGAGCGAGATTGCAATTCGATACATTTTTTGTATGTTTGTCACGCAATGACACCGAAATGCGCAACAACATTGTTCTGCTCGTATTGTAGGGCGGCACGCGCCTGACATGTGCTACTGTAGTTAACAGTGGAAACGGCTCTTTTGACGTGACAACGTCTTATAATTCGATAGAGCCGGCTGCACGCACGAAAAAACATGACTCATGCGGCGTTACCTCGCTCTGAGGCGTTCCGTGTAAGGCTTGAAGTGTAAGCGAGAGCGCGGAACGAGCGACAAAGAAGCACAATCGGCCTTAAGACGTTGTCACGTTCAACTATCGTCAGTAAACCGACTTTACAGACAACCAATTTTTTAATAAATATTTCGATTTCGAGTTTTCTTGTATAGAAATCTTAATTAACATTATGAATGCTAAAGCTAATTCTAATGCTAATTTTCATTACTTACGTAATGTGTTTGTTTGTTTGTCTTGCCTTTGACTCCGAACAAACCTATTTTTTATTATGTTGTTATTTTAAAATTTACGCTTTTACCAATTTTTCCTTTATCTGTGCCATAAGACGTTTTCTATCAAATTTCAAGACTGTGTACACGGGTACCCTGTAGGTTTTGATCACTTGCTAATGTCGATATTTGCGAAAATTTGCAGCATAAACGCCTGTATACGTTTTGATTGCGTTGGCTTTTAAGTTTCTTTTTTTCACAGCTTTAAGGTACCGTAGAGTGTAGACTTGAGTAGGTATTCAAGATACATTTCGGCATGATACCTCCATGCGTCCTGAGAAAAAGGGTCTTGACAGGTAGACAGACAGACGGACCAGAAAGCGATCCTATGGGTATATACTAAACGCTCCGATTTTCCTTTTGAGGTTCTTAACCCTAAAAATAAAATATAAAAAATGACAACATTATTGCTCTGATCTAGTAAAACTCTTTTGAGTGGTCGATTGAAGTTTTATTTTGAACATTCAAAAAAATTACAAAAAAGTTGCAAAAAAAGTTCTTTTTCCATACTTACACAGCCATTTTGTTCCGCTTTGCGCAGTTATAATTAGTTTACCCAGTGTCTTTTATCTCCCTCCAGTTGGGGACATGTTACGTGTTAGTCTAAGAGCTAGACATGACAAATTTATTACAATAAAATTTATTTATAAAAGTTACGTTACTTAGTTTAAAATTATGAAAAAAAAATATATTAGAAAGCAAGAAATTTTACATTCAATTGCAGTAAAGAAAATAAGATATAGATACACACAAGAATTTAATAAGAGGTTTTTTATGGAAAATGACGAAATTATAGAGTCTCTAGAAGTTCTCATTCTTGTTCTATATAAAAAAAAATCAGCATATTAAAATGGTATAACTATATAAGAAAAGGAAATATTCGAAGATTCGAGTCAGTTAAACGATCTTATTAAAAAGAGAAAAGATTGGCACACAAAAATACCTTACAATAGATGTTTAAAAATATGTATAGGTAATATTTTGCATCATCTCTTTGACTCTTTTAAGGGTGTTCGAACCCTTCTTCATTAGCATTTTAAAACGGGGGCCACTCGATCAAATTACAAGTTCTGCTATTCCATTACAGCTCTTTTTACCTTCATATAAAACTGACAATTCCTTGGCAAAATTCTCTTATCAGATCACGCTTGACCGGCAAGTAAGGGGGTCAAAGATTGTGTCAGATTTTATTGTAATATTTTTTTCTTTTGTCAAAGTTAAGTGCGCCTGTCAAAAAGTGAAAAAAATATCAGATTTATATACTTTTGTGTTGGATTATTGTAATAATTTTCGGTAGGTATTATAATCTGGTTTATGTTTAATTCACTGAATGGGGAGATTTAATAATGTGCAATATGTTATTTTTATTTGCAACACGTTTAATAAACACGCGTCAATATTGTTGTATTATTATTAAAGAATATTTTGGTAATTTATATACCACCTACTACCTCATTAAAAATTGTATCAATTTACTCTTTTCGTCAAAAAGCATCATAACTTATTCACAACCTTTGAGGATAGCTCGCTTTTCATAACAAGAGACCCGACGCGTTTGCGCATGCCTTTGTGTAGAACTGCGCTCCTGAACAGGAATAGCTATGCAATGGCTATCAAAATTTTTAACCATCTTCCTAAAGAGTTAAGATCACTGCCACTTAATAAATTAAAATGGCAACTAGTGAAATTCCTCGCAGGGCGTTCCTTTTACACAATGGCAGAATACTTCAAATATAAATTTTGACTTTGATTGATTGACTTTGTTAATAATGATTGTAGAATGTAAATGTAATGATAATGAAAATAATAAATGAAATTTTGATTTATAATTAAGTGACATAATTTGCATGCTGTTAATAACGGCTGAACATGCTGGAACTCAATTGTTAACATCTATGTATACCATGTTTTTTGGCAAATAAATTAATTTGAATTTGAATTTGAATAAAACTAGATTCTTATGACACTTTAATACCAAATATTTATTTGCTAAAATTATTTTGGTAAGATTGGCCGAATTTCCATTGATCAATCTCATGTCTAAACGAGGATGAAAAATATTTTATTATCCGTTAATATACTTAGTTCAGGAGGTTTTAGCAGAGAAACAAGAAGACGAGGAAAGCCATATTGTTTAAGTGTTGTTATTTTATACTCATAAAAAATTAATTATTTTTATTTGTTATACTTAATCGACTTATATTAAAATATTATATAATTAGCTACACTCAGTTCAGCATCACGATTTATTTAACTATACTTGTAATTATTATTTTTTTCTTTCTTTCGTATAGCAAATTTAAACCTACTTCGAAACTAACTAATTCGTCTAATTATGTCATAGCTATATGATGCATATTCCTAAGTATCTTATATACAAAGTATTGAACCCAGTGCTTCAGTAGGTGGATGCACTCTATTTATAAACCCGTAACTAACCCTAGAATGCACTTTTGGCAAGCTATGCTTCCTTGACACATCTTAAATTTACTGACCCACATACAGAAATAAACCCTAACACGATAACAATAAGTTCAAATTGCACCACAGCCCACGCCGTGACATTTTCTAGTATATACATGCGAAATTCAAGACAAGAATAACGAATGACACACAATTCGATTAGACGTAATTCGATTTTAGAAATGTTCGGACGTTTTTCTGTGTACAGTTAGAATATTTAACTGTCTGTACTCGTGTACGAAATATAACAATGAACACAAAGAAAAGTAAAAATAAGAACCGTGCCAAAAATGCGAATGTTTTGCCAACGCAAAATGTAACTAGTGAAATAAGTGATAAAATTGAAGTGACTAAAGAAGAACAAGTAAAATGTGAAGATAAACAAAGTGAACATACGAGTGTTGAAGCTGTTCCGTGTGAAAATGTACCAGCAACGGAAGAAAATATTACCACAGGCGTACCTAGCGAAACTCCTGTGAAGCCTAAAAGAAAGAAGGGTAAAAAGAAAAAGCAAGATGAATTATTTGACGAACAAAAAATACCTGACAACCAAGAAAAGTCAACAGATAATACTTTAAATGTTACTGAACCACCAATGGAAGCAAGTAGTGATGTGGAAAACCAAACTAAACCTGAAACAGCGAAGCGCAAAAAGAAAAAGAAGAAACAAACTGAAAAATGTATTACAGAAGAAATCACAGAACCAGTGAAAACAGTTAGCGAAGTAAATATTGAAATATCTACTAAAAGTGATTCAATCCCACAGACGCCAGAAAGTACACCGAAAAAGAAACATAAGAAAAAGAAGCATCCAGCTGATTCCGCTAAAACTGAAGACGTCACATGTATTTCTGCTTTCCAACAATTATTGGAACCCGGTAACTCACAAGAGGAAACAGTGAGACCTGAATCGCAAAACAATGATAGTTTACCAGAAGTTGTGATAGAAAAAAGCGAGGAGAAAGTAGAAGAAATTCAGCAAGCAAAAAATAAGAAGAAAAATAAAAAACACAGAAAACATTCACCCGCAGTAATAGAACATGATGAAGATAAGAAAAAACCACAAGAAGAAACTGTTGAATTTTTGCAGGAAATGTGTGAAGTAAAACCTACAACTGAAACAAGTGAAGTGTCTAAGGAAGCAAGCCCTAAGCCGAAAGCAAAAATTGCTAAGCCTGTTGATAAAAAACATAAGAACAAGAATATAAAAACATCAACAAATATTGATAATAATTCAACACCTGAAGATGCTCAAATCGATCAGAATTCTCTTCCTGGGTTGGAAAGTATAAAGAAAGATGATAATGTACTAATACAAACTAAAAGTGAGAGTTTAGAAACAACTAATAACATTAAACAGACTGAACCATCATTACAAAACGTGATCACTGGACCTGCTGATACTGAAAAAGAAAAATGCGACAAAATTTTAAATGTAGAAAATATCATCGAATCTCCACAAACAGCACCACGAACTGAACAGGACCAAATAAAAGAGTCTGAAAGTACTTCATTTACAGAGGTACGACCATCGAGAAAGAAGAAAAGATCTGCAAAATCAATTTCAGAACAAAGCGATGATGAAAAGGCTCCTAGCGTTACTATAAATGTCTCTTCACAAAATGAACCAAAAACTGAACAAATAGAAGATACAAATATTACAACAGACTTTATTCACTATCCTCGCTCGAGTAGTCAACAACAGTTTGATAGTAACAACAATACTGTAATTCAAGAAATCCATTCTCCCGATGAAGTAAGACTTGGAATTCCAATTTTTATGTCAGTGCCAGTTGTTGAAGGTTCAGGCGAATCTCCTGAAGTGAGGTCGCAAATGGATCCTTTAGTGACTGAATTAAAGATGAGTGATCTAAAGACTGAAGACAAAAATGTACCTATCCCAGCTAAAACAGTTGACGAAACGCTAGTAATGGAAGAGTTAAAATTATCTATCGAAAAATCATTAGCTGAGTTAACAGCTATTGAAAAGGGTGAAATAGAAGTTGAAAAGAAATTAGTGGATGTCAAACAAAAGAATTTACACAGTCCAGTTGACGCTCCTATGGACACCGCATTAGAAAATATCACACCAGGCAATGATGGATCAAAGAATGTTGATATACCGAAAGAAGAAGTTCCAGAAAGTCCATGCTCGCCTCCAGTATGTCCTGCAAGAAAAGATAAGAAAGGAAAGTCGAAGAAAAAAGGTAAAAAAGGTGCGACTGAACAAGCGTCTAGTACAACAACAACTGTTTCTTCAAGTAACACTGTTACTGAGACAAAAAAAGATACTCAAGATACATCTTCGAAAGATAAAGATACTAAATCCGAAAACACACAGAAAAAAGAGAAGCAACAATCTACTGGAAACACGAATGAAACTGAAGTTCAACCTGATTCCTCTTCAGCATTTGAAGTTTATTATGAGCCAATTGAAAATTTTGAAGACGCTCTAACATCAAGCAACGAAGACATTAACAAAACATTTGAAATGATCGCCAAAGAAGTGTACGAAAACGTAGAAACAAAGAAACCAACATTACCAAATCCTGAAATAAGTATAACAGAACCTGAAGAAGATAGGCAAGAAAAAAACGCAAAAGAACATCCTGTATCGCAGCCAAAAAACTTATTAGGCCAACCAAACATTCCTGCATCATCGAATAAGGACGACTACAAAAAAGAAAAAGATAAACCGCCGAATAGCATGCAAGCTAAAGTTAAAATAAAAGATTCAGTTGATGTCGAAAAAACAAAGAAGCGATCGAAAGAATCACAAACACAGAATAAGTCAAAACATAATTCAAATACATATAAAATAAATGAAAATGATGATTTTGTTTACAAATACAGCTTTCGAACAGTGTTTCTGCCAAACATCTGTCACGTTTGCAACAAGGATTTGACTACGAGAGTTCCCTGCAAGTTTTGTAACCTGCTATTCTACTGTAGTCAGAAACATAAGGATGAAGATTGGCCGAAACACCAATCTTTGTGTTTCGCAATTTGTACTATAGCTCACTTGAAAGGTTTGTAAATGTTGTACCTATGGTTAATTTTGAGGTGAAACTTCTTTAGGCGCGTTGAGAGTAAAATTTCAAGGTCGCGTAGACGATTTTGGTGTCTTTGAATCTTGCCAAAGAAGTTTCACTTCTGACACGCGTGCTCGGCACACACGCCCTTTTTTTTATTAACACAGATAATTAACTATCTTCATATCGCATATTCTCTCAAGGAATTAAAATCGTAATAAAACTTTTAATATAAACTTTACAGATCAGAATATATATTAAATATCTTTTTAATCTTCTTTTCTCAGAGCAAAAATTCATCTACGGGGCTGCGAAAAACATAACTGGCCAAGACTACAGATTGCTCAGAATGCAAGTGATTATGTCCTGTGAAAAGATGCTCAAACGAAAGCTGCTTCCCTGGGAGCAAGAAGCTTTGCTTTACCCTAGAATTTGTTCTAACACTGCCTGTAGGGAATGGAAGCAAGGATACTTGACTGACTGCAGAGGATGTGGACAGGTAATTTTTCAAATACAAGGAAATAACCTTAGAAAATTATAATGCGGTATTGAGCGGTGCGGTGTGAGCAGACTCACGTATTGCGACGATATTATAGTGCAGATGTTTCCATAACACATTTTTTTGTATTTAATACATTGTGTTATGGTTCATCGTGGCACATAAATCTGAATGGAATAAAGATATCTTAGACTCCCTTTGTATATACTTTCTTTTTTTTAATTGGGAATAGGGAAGCGCTTGACCACAATCTCGCCAGATGTTAAGCTGAGATGTGGTCTAAGATGGTACGTGCTTCCCTAGAAGGTGCCTGTTCACTCTACGCTTGCTTTCTTGTTATTTAAAAGCATTCTACATCAGGATTCGACAATATTTCTATGATATATTCGAACATATCTATCTATTAAATTTTGCGCAAATTAGATAGTTCTGTGATCTCAAAGTACGACATGTTACTTTATAAAAAAAAATAGTGATGATTTTATTTTTTCTTTTATGTTCAGTTAAAAAGCTAATTTTTATGATAAATCTGCTTTGCTAATTTAGACAAGCGAACTATTATTAAAAAGTTCACAAAAAACATACTTGATATTTCAGGTAGCATTCTGTACAGACCACCCAGAACATTTATCCGTATCCCATCAACGGTGGTGTAAGTCCTATGCCTTGTACCAAAAACTTGTGATGTACCAGCAGACCAAGGGAAGATTGGAGCCCTGCTTACCCAGTAAGGTGATGACGGAAAGTTATGTTATACCGGAGAAGATTAACGAGGTTCTGGCTTCTTTGTATGAAGAGAAAATTGGTGAGCTTGGAATGTAGATTAATGTTTAACTGTAAGGTTACTAAATTGGTAGATTTTATATTTTGTAATGGTTATTTATAGGAGACATTTTCAATAGAACTGCTTTTATGCTGTGAAATTGAATAATGACTATCTTCAGTCGACCATAGAGTTAATATAGATCAACTTAATAAATCTATTTAAATGTGTTATAATATTTGTTCTCTACAGTTTTATTTTATCAAAGACAATTTCTTTTTGGTCGTAACAATCATTCATTATCACATTTTTATTCACAAATTCATATTTTACTTTGTTAAAAAATCCGATGTGCCTAATTTAAACATAACATGAAAATGACCAAATATCTCTATAAAATTCACCAAGCTTCGTTATTCTGAACCAATACTTCAATGCCATGTAAAACATACATACATTCGTAGATACATCCATGTTTTATTAACCTATATCTCTTGGACGGCATCCAATATTAATGCAGATACTATTTCAGAAATGGATGACATACAATACGCGACGCTTACCCAGATAGCTTCAGCACCTCTGACTACTGCGTATGGCTATCAAATGTGTAGGAAAAATGCAAATGGACTGAACAAGGTTTGTTTTTCTTATAAAAATGTATTTATTAAATTTTCTGGAGAATGGTTCATTTTAGTTTGGTATTATGAGGAATAGGTACTTTATGTATTATCCTACTAATATTATAAAAGCGAAAGTTTGTGAGGATGTGTGGTTGTATGTTTGTTACTCAGTCACGAAAAAACTACTGGACGGATTTGGATGAAACTTTACAGTAAAGCTATCATCAGAATAACACAAGAGCTATAGATTGATTGATTGATTGACTTGATTTTACCCGCGGGTGAAACCGCGCGGCTCAGCTTGTATTTTTTTAAACTGTCGTAGTATTGTTTCAATTAAGATTTCTTATCTATCCACTGAGAAAAACTTTATCAAAATGCATGTAGCAGTTCCAGAGCTACCCACATACAGACTCATAAATAAATCTTTTTCAGAGGAGCACATTTTCAATACACATAGTTGGAGCAGAATTGCAGTTCGAAGCAGATGTATTAAACAAATGGGAGAGATTCTTCCTACATTTGCGACCTGACATAAAAGATCTACAAATAGTTCTGATTAGTCCTAATCTAAACCCTTCGAATTTGCCACTGGACCTTTTGAGGAACGTCAAGTAAGGATATATAATAATTAGTCTAGTAATAAATGCAAGTGATAAATACCTACCATTAGCTTAAATAATGAGAGAATATTGGCCCTAGGCCTATATACAATGTTGTAATAATCTAATTTAATATGCCTTAATTTTGTCACTAAGCTAGGAAGTCTAATGTTAGGAAATTGCAAGAAAATATCTGTGCT
Organism: Colias nastes; assembly: GCA_907164665.1. Lineage (NCBI taxonomy): Eukaryota > Metazoa > Arthropoda > Insecta > Lepidoptera > Pieridae > Colias > Colias nastes. The sequence continues at coordinate 15,689 of CAJQZM010035782.1, read as the reverse complement.
CAAATAGGTATATCTCATTATGATAAAGTTTTTTAAACAGAATATTAATAATCAAGCTTTATTAGAGATCGATATTATTTTATCTTATGAATATTCAACAGGAAGCAACATATTATTATCTATAACTTTTTATATCACAAGAATAGGAAGTAATGTTTCTTTTATCGTAGGAATTTAACTTAATATAAGTTTTAATAATCCCTACTAATATTATAAATGCGAAAGTAACTCTGTCTGTCTGTTACGCTTTCCCGCTTAAACCTCTCAACCGATTTTGATGAAATTTGGCACAGACAATCTTTAGACCCTGAGAAAGAAATAGGCTACCTTTTATCAAAACACTACGCGGGCGAAGCCGCGTGTGGAAGCTAGTAATGTATATTTCCTTTCAGTTTATGTGAAAAGTGCCGCTCCAATAATCGTCGACTGCTATTCAGCTTTGAAGACAAGAAAACTTATTTAGATTATTACACTAGTGAAGATTTCATTCATCCTGATATTGGTAAGATTTTTTATTTAACTTCAAGTAGAAGTTTTCTTTCTAAGAAGGTAAAGCCTTATTTTTAGACCATATGCATAAGATAGTAGATATAAATTTGTAGTAAAATATCATCATAATACGTGAAAGAAGTTTCCCGTTGGATTTTTGCATTTTTATTTATTTATTTTATGCATTTTTAATTTTAATGAGTTTCTAATTACTTACTATGAAATTATAATATGAAGTGAAGTAGGTAATTATTATCAATGATGGAATAAATCCTATTAAGGGCCGATTTTTCAATGCTTGGATAAAACTTATCCGTCCAATAAAGTATTACACGATAATATTAAAATGTCACGTAAACTGTCAAATACGGGCAATTAAAATACGTTTTTAAAATGGTAAGTAGTTTTATACATTATTCGACGAATAAGTTTTATCCAAGCATTGAAAAATCGGCCCTTAGAAAATAGTTTATTCTTTCAGTTCTAATTTCATTAACAATATTTTAACCTTCTTTTAACGTAGGTACTTTGTCATACCAACGTGTACATTCAATTGGAAACATATTATATTTATTGTTTTTATTTGTTTTCAGTATGTGCCTTCAACCCAAGTATTGAAAGGTCGTCAATATACAACGGAAAAGACCCTTGGCCAGCTACTCTCAAATGTGTTGCTAAATTAAAATCTCCTTTACTAATAACTGCGTATACATTAGATGAATTAAATAGAGATTTATCTAGGGTCCAAAAATATTCTTTTGAAGTTCTAACTGAGCCTAAATATAATAACTTTGCCAGTATAAGACCTGATAGGAACTTTATAACAGACGACGAAATACCGTTGCTGTTTAAGAATTACTGTTTTTCTGTTGTGTATGGTGTTTGAATTTTGAATTTTAAAGTATTGAAAGTTTTTTAGTTTTTTTTGAAGTGAAACTCAAACTCAAACTCAAACTCAAACATTTATTTATTCAATTAGACTACTTTTGGTAGCACTTTCGAATCGTCATTACATAAGTATTTTTAACATTTACCACCGATTCGGAAAGCAGTATCTATGGAGAAGAACCGGCAAGAAACTCCATAGTTGCTCTTTTAAAATCATGTCAATATTACATAATCTGTAACTTAAATCTAACTACATAATATAATATTATGTAGTTAGATTTAAGTTACAGACATAAACTTCTTTATCGGGGTTGGAAAAAAATTTAGTGTAACATTTTTTCGTTACGCGTAACATTTTTCCGTTACGCGCCATCTTTTTCTTATCCCTACCACGCGTAATTCGAGGTATTTCTGTAAAGTTGCATAATATAGTAAATTATTTTTTGAAAAAAAGGTCATAAAGAAGTTTCACTTCTTACGTGTGTACACAAGTACACGCACACATTTATTTGTATGATGTTTGTTGGTGTTTGAATTTTATTGTTTTTTTTGTAGATTTTATTAAGTATTGAGTGTAGTAGTTGAATTTGATTTTATGTATGTTATATTTATTTTTAGTTAATAAAGGTTGTATGTTTTTGATTTTTATAATAAATGGAATAAGTAAATTGTTGTTTTTTATTTATATACCCACCTACCTGTAATTTGCATACGTACTTTATTAAATAAATATGTTTAGGTGTAATATATCGATTTAGTTAAAATTTATTGTATAACATTTTATATTAAACAAGCATATAAACCTAATCACTACATGCCTAGTATAAAACAAAGTCGCTTTCTCTGTCCCTATTTCCCTATGTCCCTTTGTATGCTTAAATCTTTAAAACTACGCAACGGATTTTGATGCGGTTCTCTGCATAGGGACAGAGAAAGGGACTTTGTTTTATACTATGTAGTGATATTGTATAGAATCTGTTTATATTATTCAGATGGAAGGATAACATAATACTTTAATAAGAAAAACGCTTTTCTTACTATGGAATATAGAAAAAGTCATAATTTAATAAATACAGTATAAATTATTTGGTTGGAAATTATCTCAATCACACTAAGAGATCTAAATCTAAAGACATTTTAAAATAGAGTCGTTACCTATATAAAAAGCGATTGACCTATTTTCGATAGGATTTTATAAGACAGAAACACAATAAAAATAAAAGAATCTTGTTTCAATATTATCGTTTATTTCACAAATTGTACTTGTTATTGTGTTAATATTTACAATAATTAAATATCACAGATAAGTTAAACATTATAAACTTAGTGAATTGCTTAAAATAAAACTTAAACTTAAAAATAACTTAAGTAAACTATGTACTCAATAGACACATGAAAATATACAGTCAAGTTGTTAGTCACAGTTTTTATAAGTAGGATAAAAAAGAGCGTGTGTGCTGAACACACGTGTCAGAAGTGAAACTTCTTTCGCAAGATTTAAAGATACCAAAATCGTTGCCTTAATCCAGAACGTGACGGTATTGCCATGGCCCATGACGCGACTTGAAATTTTACTCTCAAAGTGCTTAAAGAAGTTTCACTTCAATAAATGATGACAAATGTATTTTTTCATACCTAATTAAATGACATCGAAAAATATTTCACCAATTTAAAAAATTTCTCTACAATAACAGCTCTTTCTACACAACACACAAATTGCATATTTTTCGATTCAATTATTTTGTATAAACTGTTAAACATACATAAATATGACACAGATAATAAAATATGTGTAAACGAAGTTGTTTGAAGAAATCGCTGCTTTTGAGATGTCACCTTCCTAAACAGATAAAATAAATTTCCCATTGTTAATTACATTTATAATTAAATAAATAATACATATAAATAATAAAAATAGTGCGTCATATACTTCGATAGATAGTAAAGCTTTGGAATGTAGACATGGCATAAATAATACCATACGAATAAGTAATAATATAACCTATTAATAATTATGTAAAATATATAAAATATACGAAAATAATATCATATTATAATAAATAAATATACTTTAATCATAAATTAAAATGTTAATCACATACACACATTGCAGTTATAGAACAAATCTTATATTTGAAAAGCTCTTGATGAAAAAACATAAAGAAAAAAAGCCTTTTCACACTGAAGTAGGTATTTTATACTATTAAGGGCTGATTTTTCAATCCTTGGTTAAAACTTATTCATCGAATAACGTATTAAACTACCATTTCAAAAATGTATTCTAATTGTCCGTATTTGACAGTTTACAGGTGACATTTTAAAATGTTCGTGTACTACTATAATGGACGGATAAATTTTAACCAAGGATTGAAATATCTAAAAATTATTAAATTTTTGCGAAAATGCGAAAAGACTTAAAAATATTGAAACACGCAAAACATAAAAGAACTGTTACATGCATGTTAAAAAAATCTTCAATATTGTTATGATGTGAAAGCAATATGAATTCAAGGAAGATACACATCAGCACAACTCAAAACTAAAAAAAGGTATTATACTGAAGCATAAAAAGACAACAATAGACATAATCCATTGAAATGTTACATTTTTTAGGACAAAGCATGCATTTCTTTTTCTTCTTTTCTTAAGAAAATTTAAATTTGAAGTTAAGCTTCTACAAGAACTAAGAAACCTACATTGATAGATGTGTAGCGTAGGAAGGTCTGAGAAACGCAACCCAAATGTAGCATTTCAATGGACTAACAAAGAAAAATACAAACATCAGTTGAAAAGCGACAAAAAACAATTGTTACACAAGCAAAAAAATTAGTGCATCAAAAAAAAAAAAACTTTATTGTTAACAAAAAATTACGGATTATAAATATAAATAACAACCTCATCTGAAGCATCTGGAGTTAGGAGATGAAATGTTGAATTTTCTACAAATTCTTCAAAATATTCAGTCGTAGTTGCTTGTTTTATTTCTAAATTAACACTTCTAGGCTTTTTACTGCTAATACTATCTTCAGTTGTGATATCTATTTGTGATATATTTGTAGATAGAACGAAAAATTCATCATTTATTTTGTCATTTTCAAATTGTTCATAATTTATTTTGTGATTCTCAAATTTTTCATCATTTATTTTGTGATCATCAAATCGTTTATTTTCTGTTTTGTCAATCTCAAATTGCCCAGCATCTTTTTTATCACTATCAAATTGTTCTTTGTTAATTATTCTGTGATTCTCAAATAGTTCATCATTAGTTTTGTAGTTATCAAATTGTTCATCATTTCTTTTCTCATTTTCAAATATTTCATCATCTATTTTGTCATTCTCAAATTGTTCATAGTTATTAAATTCTTGACTCGTTGTAGAATCAATTTGAAGTGTTCCTGTTGTACTAAACTGTACTTGTGAATAATTTGTTGTCGATTTTATAGGTTCTGTTGTATATTGTGTTGTTTCTATAGATTCTGTTGTATGCTGTGTTGTCTTTACAGATTCTGTTGTTTGTTGTGTTGTTGATGTTGTATAATTATCTAAAGTACTATCTAATTCAGTTGTTGTATCAACAACTTGACTTTTGATTTCCATTTTGATACTATTCTTATCATTTTTAGCTATTTCTTTCTCAATTTCATCAGTCGGTCGTATATTTAAAAGCATATCAAAAATGAGACTTTCATTGACTTTTGTTTTATTAAGTTCTTCATAGCCTTTTTTCATTAATTCTTGTTCTACATTTTTTATTATTTCATGAGTATAATTTTCTGGTGGTATCCAGTTGTATTCTGGATCTGTTTGTGCTTGTGTTGTGTTTTTAGTTTTATTTAAATTAGGTTTTAAGTCCCAAATGTCTGTAGGTTCTGGTATGTATTCGTCTTTTATTTTGTGTGTGTCTTTGGTGTATTTGGCTATGTGTGGACCGAGTGTGGTTTCTACGTAGCGTTTTAGTTTGTTACACTTTTCTATAGTGTTGACGTCGTGGGAACTACCCCATATTATGACGCCTGATGCGTTTGATTTGTATAGAGATTGGAGAGCTATTGATAGATCCACCTGTAAGTTTAAAGGTTTATATTAAATATTATAGTTTAAGTGGAAATGTTCATAAACAATGGTAAAAAAAGAAAATTGAATTAGATATTATGAATGAAATAATTTTAATGTATTGTACAAAGTGTACAAGTACAAGTCAAATAACAGAAGAGATGTTTAACAAGGTTTTAATAGTAGCCAGTAGGTAATATTAACATTTTTTTGGGTTCTACAGACTCAAAAAACTAATATTTTTGATTTAAAATTAAAAAAATCTTTTTTTCCATACATACCTCCCTCAAAAACCCTCCATCCTGATACCTATACCAGAAATATGGTAAAATTGGAGTCCCTCGTCTTTTCAGACGAGAGGCTTCCTTCATCCGACCCTGGATGAGGGAAGCCAGTTCTGATGATGAGAGGTCCTGAGAGCTATATACCGACGGGTATAGAGCTGTGCTTTCCGCCCAGAGCCAGTAGGTCCTGGAATTAACCAAGTTTTTGTTATAATTTTTTAAGTGAAACTTCTTTGGGCGCGTCGAGAGTAAAATTTCAAGGTCGCGTCATTGCAAGAACGTCACGTCATGGAGGAAGGCGAAGATTTTGGTATGTTTAAATCTCGTCAAAGAAGTTTCACTTCTGGCACGTATGCTCGGTACTTTTTAACATTAAAACACATCTATATGCAGACGATCTTCAGATTTATAGGCATTCTACTATAGACAGTCTAGAACAAGAAATAAGATGTGTAAATGAAGATCTTAGGACTATTGTAAGCTGGACTCATAAATATGGACTGAATATAAATCCAAATAAAACCCAAGCAATCGTAATAGGTAGCCCTTATTACATCTCCAGAGTTTCTGTTGCAGATCTACCTAAGATTTCGATTGAGGGGGTTCAAATAGCATACAGTTCTACTGTAAAGAACCTTGGTATTACTCTCGACCAAACCCTGTCCTGGACAGAGCAAATTAATCTTGTTAGTCGTAAGATTTTTGGTGTTGCTGCAATGCTAAGACGTTTGCGCAATTTTTTGCCCATATCCACGAAAATTTTGCTTGCACAATCTTTGCTTCTTCCTATCCTCGACTATGCTGATGCAAGCTACTTAGACCTTACTGAGGAGCAGTTAAACAAATTAGAACGCCTTCAAAATTTTGCGATAAGATTTATCTTTGGTCTTCGCAAGTTCGACCATATCTCAGACTTCCGCTCACAACTCAGATGGCTTCCTATCCGCCTTCGCCGGAATACGCATCTCCTGTCCCTCCTATACTCAATCCTTTTCGATCCCAGAACTCCTTCCTACTTAAAAAAGAGATTTATATTCATGGGCTCGTCTCATGAACGTAATTTGCGCTCCTCTAACAATCTTACGCTTTGTATGCCTGCTCACTTCTCCAAATTTTATGATTCATCTTTTACCGTGCAAGCCGTAAGATTGTGGAACTCCCTACCAACCGCAATAAAGCAAGCGCAAACTTTGAATAGTTTTAAAGCTGCAATTAAAAAATATTATATGTCCTCATAGTCATTCTGTATCTGTTCTGTTTTACCTATTTCTCTACTTGAAATTTTTTATATCCTCTTCTGCACGTTTTCTTTCTTTCTTATGTTAAATGTAATTTTATACCTTACTTATATCTATTATATTTATTTGTATTCACTCCTTGTATATGCACTATCTACCTTTTTCAATCTTTTCATTTTCCTATATCCCAAGGTTGCCTGGAAGAAATCGCTTCAAAGCGATAAGGCCGCCAATTTGTACGGTGAAGATTCATTTTGTATGTTGTTGTATTTTTATATCTGTGCATTGTACAATAAAGTGTTTTTTATTTATTATTAAATTTATTAAAACACAGGTATTATCACCAGAAGTATGAAAGTTAGTGTTAAGCTAGCTTCCCTCATTCGACCCTGAATGAGGGCAGCCAGCTCTGATGATGAGAGGTCCTGCGAGCTGTATACCGATGGGTATAGAGCTGTGCTTTCCGCCCAGAGCCAGTAGGTCCTGGAATTTATCGGGATGTTTGTTTATTAAGCTATTGCATAGCTTCTATCGCGGGCCTTGAGCGCGGGGACCGAATCGAGAAATTCCGTAACGAAAAAACCTCACGCTCCCCACTCCGACGGGCTCGGAGGTGTGGCTTGAAGGCATAGCATGCTTTACCGCGGTAGTCCCCGAGTGACACACGTCGTTTTTTACTTTTTTGTAGTAATAAGGTATTGCGTGAAGTCCCATGTCCCCTAGTGGGGTAAGGGGCAGATGCATTATACATCTGTTTCACTGATCGATTTTCTTTAGGGACAAGTAGTTGATCAGCCTTCTGTGTCCTACCAGACCGAGGCATTTTTTTTCTTCGTCTCCACCGGGAATCGAACCCAGGACCCCTCGGTTCTACGATCACGCGTCAACCACTGAACCAAGGAGGCGGTCAACTTGATAGTGTAGATACTTAAAATTTTCATTTTTTTTTCGTATTTTCAACAAAGAACCTAAATTTCTGATCGCCTTTCAACCATTAAACCGTTTTTTTTTTCATTTTTTGAAATTTTGTCGTTTTTTCAACATTTTTTTTCACATTTTTTCGTTTTTTCATCAAAAAGTCACATTTTTTAACTAAAAAGAACTCACTCATCGTTCTCAGCGACCACTTGACTAGGGCAGCTGTCTATCCCAGTGCTGGCTTTGTTAAAACAATATGGATACCCGTAGTAGCCCCAAATCGCTTTGGGTCTTAGTTGTTTGGCGGTAGATATGGTGTTTTGCATGAAACGACGGCCTGCTTCTTCGAAACGCTGTTTTGCCTGGAAATTAATAATAGAAACTAGATTTAAACTGTTTTTTATTAAATTGGAATCAGTTTGCAATTGCAATTTTTTATGAATGTTGATTTTTTTTGGAAAAGAAATTAGTTAGAAAGAATTTAGTTTCAATACAGCGCCATCTAATTATTAATTTTGGTGTGAAATGCGTATCGTAATGCAATTGAAATATTTCCCCGCTATAAAAATCTTGCCGGACTAAAATCATATCATAAAACCACTCCGTTGCGACGTGAAAGAAGGACAAACTAATAGACACATTTAAAAACACTAGCAAAAACATATTATTTATACTAAATGCCCCGCGGTTTAACCCGCAATATGCTCTCCTATTGGTCAGCATGATGATATAATAGCCTTCCTTGATAAATGGACTATATAACAGTGAAATAATTTTTCAAATCGGACCCTAAAATTAGCGCGTTCAAGCAAACAAACAAACTCTTCAGCTTTATATTATTATAGTAACTAGCTTTCCGCCCGCGGCTTCGCCCGCTTTATCTAAAACCTAATAATTTATATACTAAAACCTTCCTCTTGAATCACTCTATCTATTAAAAAAAACCGCATCGTCGTATCTATCAAAATCCGTTGCGTAGTTTTGAAGATTTAAGCATACAAAGGGACATAGGGACAGAGAAAGCGACTTTGTTTTATACTATGTAGTGAAGATAGTAAGGTACCCTCCCTATCCTTACTACTAACGCCTACTGCCTAAATTTGGCAGTAGTTAATCTTCAATTTAAAGTAATTTAACCTCACTCGTGATATAATATTATATCAATTAACACAGTACATTACAAAATACAATATGTAACAGATTCCATGTCCCATTTAAGTTAATGTAGGTCGCTTGAGCACGCCATGTTGCAATCATATTATTTATCAAGATTGGGCTCTAATTGTCGCTTTAGATTGAGAAATTTATTTATAAGTGGGATTATTATTAGCAGTGTTAATTGGAGTAACGATGGTGTGATGATAATTGTTACATAATAAGGAATTTTTCAATTTATACCCGAGATTTTAGTAAGTGATAATATACATTCCTAGATAAGTACCTAAACTATGCAATAAAAACAGAATTTTTCAATTGGTACCAGTTGTTCCTGAGGTGAGTGCGTAACACCCAGACATAGAGCAAACATCTATGTTCATCACCCAAATATTTGCCCTGGGTGGGAATCGAACTCACGACCTCTGGCTTGGAAGGCAGGGTACCTACCAACCATGCCTACCAGTCAGTCAAAAAAAAACATACCAAAAAAAACAAATAAAATATACCTCAGCAGTAATCCACGATTTCGGCCACCACCAATGCACTTTTTTCTCGATTTCATAAGATACATCTTTATAGGGAACAAGAACTCCGAAGTTTTGTCGGAACACCGGCCGCCATGACTCGAAGTCTATTATTGCTACTCCTGAAATTTTAGAGATTTATTTTTATACATTTTAATGGTCTAATTTGCATACATTGTCTATACTATAGTGATAAAAAGAGCGAAAAGTAATTAAAAAAAATATATAAATAACATACTTATTAATAATATTAATTACAAGCTGTGCCGCGTGGTTTCACGAGCCAAATCAAGTACCTATTTCTAAAGCTGTTCATGTGTTATTCTGATGTATAACTTGTATTAGTGTAAAGTTTCATCGAAATGCGTTTAGTACTTTTTTTCGTGAAAAATTAACTTAAATCGATCCAACTTCGGAAACTTTCGTATTTATAATATTAGTTGGATTTTATAAAATACGGTCAATGAAGACAATTTTATTCTGTAGGAAAGCACCAGGAAGACGCGGTGAAGTTATCAAAACATCACCATAATGCTCTTTTTGTCTGCATAATTCATAATATTATTACAGGTAACAGTTTATTTACATTATAAACTATCTTCAGTCCCGTTAATTTCATTTCTAGCAAACTTATTTAGAACGGTACCATACAAGAAAAGACAAGCCTATGTGGTAATAACGGCAGATAATAAAATTAATAATCTTTCTCTATACAAAATTTCATTAAATTTCGATTAAGCGAGTTTTTAACAAAAGATTAACAAACAACATAAATTTTCGCGCTTATAATAGATCTATCAAATCAAAATATTTTATCCTTGTTACCTCTGTAAGCTACCACAATCGAGAGTTTCGTACAAGAAATTATTGGGCGTCTCATCAAAATAAAGCTACTCACGGAAAATTAGCTTGATAGTAATCAAGTGCAAAAATGGGCGATGGATCCTGAACTAAGAAGTTTTAAATTAATACGGAAAATTGTAACTATTAAAAAGTTGATTTGATTTCATAAAAGCAGATCAGATTTTCTCGCCAGTTCTTCTCTGTAGAAAGAAACTGCTTTCCGAGACGGTGGTAACTAATTTCTATGACAATTCAAAAACTTATAGAGGAAGTCTAGTTTAAAGATATTTTGACTGCGGGATTGAGTTTTAGTTTGGCATTTACTTTGAGTTCCAATTTGAGTTTGAGGTACTCTCATCTCATCCATAGTAAACAAAAACCTCAATTATTGACTAATAATTCGCGAAGCTAATGTATTAAGTAATGATAATAAATGATGATTGCAGGAAGCGAAGCTATAACCTTGGCACGCCTGTTCTAATTGTCTCAGATTTATGGTTATAGACTATTTTATAGTTTCTATGCGTGAGCTTATAGGCTGGTTTTTTTAGTATCGAATGTCTGTAGTCATTTATTTAGCCCTGGTTCTGGAAATCTCTATATAATAAAAATCGTCAAATGTTGCTAAGCGCAAATCTCGAGAACAGCTGAACCGATTTCATTAATTCTTTTTTATAATATTCCTTGAAGTACGAGGATGGTTCTTATGGAGAGAAAACGTAAATATATACCACAGGCGAAGCCGGGTGGACCGCTAGTTTCACATAAAATTATAATTTTTTTAATATTAATTTATTATCGTTAATCATTTTACGATAACGATATAACGGTAAAATACCTGAATAATTAAAGGTTCTTTTTACACAAAATTTTCATAATAATATGTGGTTTTAAAAAAATATAAAATTTTATAAAAATAAAATTATAATTACTTGTTATTAAACAAACAAACTCTGCTTGATGAATTTTAAAATAATCAAAATCATAATTATTGTATGCACAATTTAAAAATACTTAGGTACAAAAAGAATCAAAACCTAGGTACTTACGAAAACCTAACAAAGTAAAAACTAAAAACTATAAAAAATAATGGAATTAAATCGCGATTTAAACCCGTTAAAATTATGACAAAGCATTTCAATCCGTTATATTTTTATCACATAAAGGAAGCAGATGTAGGTATATGGGTCAGTTATGTAATAGGAATTGTTTACGCGATCAAATAACGCTTAATTGCTCTATGTGTTTGTTTGTCTTTGTTGTTTTGATTGGTATATACTAGCTGAGTTATGTGGCTTTGCTTGCGTTTTAATGGTTAATAGGTTGACAAGTTTCATATTATGTAAATTCGTAAAAAATAACCAAATTATTCAAGTTTTGTCATGGTTTTGTCTGAATAAAAATATGCAATAAATAGTTTGGAAAATCCAAAAGTACACGCCTCATAATTTTTTTTTTAATAATTATTTATTAATTATTATTTTTGTTTATTTAATAACAATTAAACCACATCGAATCAGACCCTGAAAAATGAAAGGGTTCTATTCCTGAGCATACTCAAGCGTAAGAGAAAAAAAAAGACTCGATTAGTAAAGTATTTCGGTCGCTATCGTGTTAACAAGAAAATCCTCCGCACATACAGACACACGGACGTCCAAGACAGAACTTTTTTAAACTGTTTTTTAACTAGTTTAAATAACAAAAATGACATCAAAAATATCATGAATGTTAAAAATAGTGTTTTTTCTTAATATGTGTGTGTATGTATTATCTTACAAGTGCAATGTATGATACATAAAGACATTTTAAGTTTGAAAAATCAGATGTTTTGCGCGAAGTGACAGTAGTACCCACCTCAACGCTTCGCTTATGAGGCGTGCAATACATGTATAACTATAAATTTATAAAGAATAGAAAAATCTATCACGAGGCGGGATTTGAACCCGCATCCTTTCACGAGCAATGTATTACTGTAGATCTATCCACTAATAATCTTTTTGCTACATTGGTTATAAGAACAGAGGATCCTGGGTTCGATTATCTATGAAAAATGAATAAACAAAATCGTATTTCTTGCCTTAAACAACTCGATCACTGAAACATAAAATGCATCTACTCCATTAACCAAGGGAGGACTTAAAATAGGCCAATATAAAAAGAAAAAAGAAAATCGCCACTCGATATGAAAAATATGTCAAGTGCAGATTAAAAATTACCGTTAAAATCTGGGTCAGGTATACTCTGCGACACAGCATTCTTGAACGCATCCAAATGAAGTTCGAGGGCTCCCTCTTGCGGCACGCCGCCATTTCTAAACTTGAATTTCCCGCTGCTTTCATTCTTAAAAAGCGCGGGAAAGAGTCCCGGATCATACAAGATGGCGATCTTTTCGCCTAGAAAACTGTCATCTTTATTTTGAATTATTCCGTATTTCTCATGTAGATTGTCGAACGGTATTTTCTTAGATTTGCACTGCATTGTCGGCACATTCCAGAACACTCGGAAGGGCTTTTTATCTCGCGGGACGTCCTCTGGCATCTCGATGACGTAATAATTGCTGGAACAAGTTAAACGTACTGGTTATGCTGCATTTTTGTTGTGTTACGTTTGGTATATATGGATTCTTTCTTGTTTGAGGGAGCTTTGTTATTCCAGATATAGATAAATACCCTTAGTTATAATAAGTGCTATGGATATAATAGTTAGTTTTGTACGTGTGTACAAAATGAAATAAACATAAAAATACATCGTCCTAGTTTAATTCAAAAACCTAATACGAAACATATTAGAGAAACATGTGAAATCAATACTAGGTACAAATCCTATACTTATTAAAAAAACATTTTTTTTTATATTAGCAGCCCTATTATTTCTCCAAGTTGGCAGCCCTATCAACATTTGTGTCTAGGCCTACCTACATACATTGCTCATTACCTTGACATTGTATAGTTCAGTCACCTGTTACGTATACTTTGTACATTTTTAACTCAATTGCTATATACTTAGAGCTTAATTTTGAGCGTGAAAGCTTATGATTTTTATGCGTATTTGTTTACTTTGATATTGTTTTGTTTATTTAATTTCCTAAAAGTGCGTTAGTTTCAAAAGTGCTTCCCGAAGAAGTCTAATTGAATAAATAAATGTTTGAGTTTGAGTTTGTATGAGTTTAAACAAAACATCGATAAAAATATAACTTAATTACTAGAAAAGAAAGGTTTAAAGAAGTCATATAAATACTATCTATTAATAAAATACTTCAAAATCACCAGTCTTTCTAAAATAACATCTTATCTCCTAAACGGATGAACCGCTTTTAGAACCGCATAAAATATAATCTGAATTACGAAATAACTCAAGAGCAAAAAGCGAAATGAAAAATATTTATTACTATTGTATTACACTGCTAAAAGCATTAATAGTGATTTAATACAGTCATACAGAAATTCCTTAACGTCAATATAAATTATCTTTTACACTCATTGAGATTTGAATGAATCAAGTGACCTCTTTATTCGCTAACCAGCAATCAAACCCAGTTTTATCTGGCTTCGGATATCTTTGTTATGATTCCACCTTTAGTAGTGATTATTATGAACTTTAATAATTTTGAGAGTTAACTTCAAGAAGTGAGTTTTATAGACTAGCTTTCCGTCCGCGTCTTTTCCCGTGTAGTCTAAAATTGAATGCTAAAACTTTCCCCTTGAATCACTCTATCTATTAAATCAAAACACTTCAAAATCCGTTACGCAGTTTTAAATATTTAAGCATACATAGGGACGCATGGACAGCGATAGCGACTTTGTTTTATACTATGTAGTAATGATGTTACGAAAAGTCAACAATTTAAAATTTACGGTTATTAATAAAAATTATAATACTTAAGAAAGTTGTATCATATTAGCTAGAATCCATGCACTAGTTAAAAAAAAGAACCTGAACATATTTGGCTACTTCTATAATTTCTATTATGTACAGTAAAGCAAGATACATACTATAGATAACGAAATCTCGCAGACAAATAGCTATTTAATAGGTCTATTCATTTAGATAGTGTTTAGATACGATGCCATGGTCAATACAGGGTAAAAAGAAATAAGGAAGGATAATATGTATACTATACTATATTTACTATATTATATTATAAAGCTGTAAAGTTTGTTTGTTTGTTTGAACGCGCTAATCTCAAGAAGTACTGGTCCGATTTGAAAAATTTCGGTGTTAGATAGCCCATTCATCTCGCTAAGGCCAATAGGAGCGGAGCACTGCGGGTAAAACCGCGGAGTACAGCTAGTAAATAATTTATCTATTTTTAATATCTAAAGCACAATGTTAAATAAGGCCCCATTGGGCTACCGGCTATACCATTTTATACTATGGCTATACGCAGTTTGTATTCGTAGAGTGTGTACTACTTATAGTAAGCATAGATTGGATTAACCCGGTTTAACCCAGATAGAAGACAAATAGAGAATGTATATTCATTTGTAAATAATCTGTTTTCATATGTATTATGTCTATTCCTTCACAGTTAAAAAAAAGACTAAAAAGTTTGTAAAGTTGTCTAATAGGTATAGACTATAGACAGAAAACTAGGATCAGGATTACAACACAATTTCTAAATTATTTCACAAATAGGAAACTACATTTTTCAGACATATTGATTTTTATCAGGGACAAATCCAACGAGGGACTTATCTGTAGTAATAATATTATAAAGCCGAAGAGTTTGCTTATTTGTTTGAACGGGCTAATCTCAGGAACTACTGGTCCGATTTGAAAAGTTCTTTCGGTGTTAGATTGTCCATTTATCGAGGAAGGCTATAGGCTATATGTCATCTCGCTAAGACCAACAGGAGCAAAGCCACGCGGGTGAAACCGCGAAGCGCAACTAGAATTTTATATTCAGGAGAATTTTCGCCAATAATACGTTTTAAAGACATGTTAGTTTTTAATATAAGTGGGTCTATAATATACCCAGATTGCGCATGATCGGTACAACCTCGCTTCCTACATACTAAGGCCCTGTATATCTAACTACGTATTACTATACGGATGTTATTTGTCTCAGTAATAGTATATATGTATACGCCTTTGTATATCATAGTAAAGGTATAAGGTTTCAGTACAGGTTTGTGAAGGTCAGGTCTATTGTTTTTATCGTTTGCTAATCTCAACATGTTAAACCTCTGTGTTCTATTTAAACCGGTAATAAGTATCTTTAAAAAATCGTTAACGATATAAAATTAAAAACTATGCCCATACTTTTTGCAGATGATGTGTCCGTATTAATAAAA
>CAJQZM010035781.1:0-18617 GCA_907164665.1 Colias nastes | reverse complement strand
AGGATTGCTCCGCCAAGTTATCAAATCAGAAAATGGTTTCAGCCAAAAATTTGTCGATATTTGTCAAAATCGAAAGAAACAAACCCCGTATTTGTCAAAGCAGAAATAAAGAAGTTATAAGCGTTTTAAGTTGGCCGCGCAATCCTGACGTCAAGGACTGCGCGGCCACGGAGATCTCAGCAACTACTTGGGATAGAGAAATAATTCCTTTTGTCAACTCAAGTCTGTATTTGTCAAGATTTGTCGAAAAATGAATCAAAGCTCTATATCAATATTATAATTAAATATTCGCCTTGAAAGTCATGGCCGCGCAGTCCTTGATTTGCTATTTTGTTTTTAGTATTTTTTTTATTAAAATTGAAGACTTCATATAGTATAGGAGTTAAAAGGAGAAAGGTCTTAATTTGTCGAAACTGACAAAAGCTTTAAAATACGACTAAAGTGTAATTAAACAGACGAAATCAATTTAAAACACAAAACTCGTGGCCGCGCAGTCCTGACGTTACTTTAAACCATGATATCTCAATAACTATAGTAGCTAGGATTTTGCTGTAGACGTCCATATAATCCTTATATTAACCCCATTAAAATGACATATCCTTTTACCCTCAACACTGTTTGGGACGCGAGTAATCTCAAGAATTATGTTACCCCATACAATGTTCTAGTAGAGTGACCATAATGTCGATTTGTTTTTAATCTTTGTCAAACTGGCTATGACAGCACAGTTCAAGGGCATTCTGTTCTGTTAGTCAAAAACTTAAATAAAATACTAAATAAGACGAAATAAAAAACTTGTTTAATATTTGAATATTTTTATTCATTGCACAAATATAAAGATTTCAAAAATCAACAAAATCATTATTCTTCAACTTTAAATGTTTTAATATTTTTTACAGATAAATCAGTAAAATTACTATTTTAACATTATTCTAAGTTGGTCTCTTCGGCCGCACTACAGGAGCATCGACGCGAGTTTGCCTATTGCGCTCTCTTTCTAATATTGCTTTTCATTCGCACAACTGCTGGTCAGCGGACCACCGCGCTCGCGTCGAATCGTCACGATACCAGTATTATATCTCAACGGACTGTTACTGCTGTACGTTGTGGATCCGACAGTGATATTCCGATAAAAAGGACATAAGTGTGTATTCAGTGAGAGACTTAGTGTATATTTAAACGTGATATAAATAATTACGTGATATTAATCAATATGGTGAGTTATTTATTTTTGAATTAAATTTGTTAACGATATTTATTTTGTGTTATCTACCACCATACCATGTTAAAACTTTTACCAGTTTTGCTGTAGTCAGTACTTTTACATAGGTACCTAGTTAAAAAGTAGATCGGAATAAAGTCCTAACAAATTAGGCCTTAATGAACAAGGATGGAATTTATTGTGTTTTATATAATTAATAATAATAAATAAAGCCTGGGTAAGGTAAACCTTTCCCAGGCTCTCTATTTAAAAACTAAATAGAGCGTTTAAGGTTTTGCCTAAACCAGACGCAACTTTTAACTCCTGGTAATCTCAAATTATTAAAAAGCAGTTATAAATAAATAGATAGGTATTTAAAAATATACTTTTTAATTTAATTTTCAGATAAAAGCGGGTCGCAAAGGAAAAGTCAATAGTGAAAAATTAAAAAAAATATTTCTTAAGTACGGAGATGTATGCAGAAATCGCAGTATTAAATATAATGATCCAGTATTTAAAACAATATCTAATGAGTTAGATAATACGATAGCTCCTTATGCAATCTACAAAGCATTGAAAAGGCACTACGACGAGTATTTTCAAAATGATGAAGATGATAACCTTTATTCACCCCGAGTTCAGAGTAGTTCATCTTCTTCACCGTCGCGTCATAGTGTGGCTTCATTATCGCTGACATATCAAGACAAGGTGAAAACATTTAGTTTTACAATGGACGAGCATGAATGGAAAAAAATTCAACCCGTGATGGTACATTATGCCAGAAGAGATATAAGGACCTCATCGACACACCAAAAATACAGGAGTCTGCCAAAGTTTAAGTGGGCGACTTTTTTGAGAGAAAAGCTCTGGGAGTTATCTAAGCTACCATGTACTTGGAAGTTGGAACTTTAAAAATAAGAAAGTTGACGGTGAAAATAACATTTCGTTATTTGGAAAGTGCTCACAATGTCAAAGAGAAACAATAATAAAAACCGAAGCAATTTCTGAAAAAACTGTAAGATTTACATGCGATATACTTACTTGTAAGGAAGAGAATGTACCACACAATCCTAAAAAAAAAATCAAAATTAACTCCATACAAAAGAGGTAAATTAGCAAAAATTCTACAGTATAAGCCTGCCGTAGTCGTACAAAAAGAACTTGCGGCCAAATTAATTAAAGACCCAAATCAAGTTTGCCCACCAGTGCTGCCAAGTTTAGCAGCTCTCCGCCAGATCAAGTATGAGAAACGACAAAGCAAGAGACTTCATGCTCACCCAATTTTAAGTATACTCATGATGACTCAAGAGGTACAGAACTTTATCCGTGAAGTGACATTGATACCGTGTTTTCATTTATATTATTGGTCTGATCAGCAAATAGAGTACTATACTAACTATTGTAATAGTTTTTCTAAAGTGACCATTACTGTAGATGCAACTGGATCTTTTTTTCAGGCTATAAAGCTTCCCGATGGAACTACACTAACAAAACGACGACTATTTGTATATATTGGCATGATTGCTTCGGATTCAATTAAATCTACTCCAATTTTTCAAATGGTTACCGATTCTCACAATAAAGATTCAATTGCAGCGTGGTTAAAAAAATGGTTAATTCAAGTAAGGAGCCCGCCACATGAAATTATTACCGATGACTCATCAGCATTAATTGCAGCTAATGTTTCAGCATTTACTACGTTTAGCAGTATAAAAGATTATGTTAAACGATCTGTTTTAGTCTTAAGTGGCCGCAATTATGCATTACCTGAAGTATTTATTAGGCTAGATACAAGTCATTTTATCAAAACAATTTATAATTTACGTTGCTTTGAAAATAGGGATATAAATGTTAAAATGTTATACGTTCGTTGCATTTTGTATATGAAAGAATGTGAATCGTTTCAGCAAATTAAAACTCTTATTACTGATGTTGTAAGACTATGTCTAACCGAATACGATAACCCAGAAAACCCTGTTTCTGTTTATATTCAGAAAATAAGTTGCACCTTAGGTAATACTACATATACGGAACCTAATGAAGACACCGATGAGAAGGAAAATATTCACGAAAACATAATCCTCGACGATGATGACGGTTTGCTCTCATGGTTTGATGAAATTGTTGAGAGGGAAAAAAGCCTAGATAAAACAAAAAGTTCGTCAGAATCACAAAACTCTTTCTACATGCCTCATTTAATAACAATGCTCAAACGGTTACTCCTAAAGTTACCCCTCTGGAGTAATATTATGTGCCCATTATATAAATCACAAAACAAAGTACCAACATCTTCAGCTATAGAGAGCTATTTTAAAACTATGAAAAATTTGTTATTCACAACAAGGTCGAAGAAATATAACATTGATGAATATTTAAATATGCATTATGATTATTTATTAGGTGAAATAAAAATTGCTTTAAATTGTTTAAATAATTTCGCCGACATTGTAGACAAAAAGGAGAAAAACATTAAAAGAAAACGAGGTAAGACTAGGAAGCGAAAAATGTTACCATTTGAAAACAAATGCTGCAAAAAAGAAAAACCTAGTGTAACCAAAACGTTTTTAAATGATTCGGTATTCTCAGTAATTCCTACGTATGTTGAAAACTGGAGAGGCGAAGGTGTTCCTAAAGATGATTCTGCAAATAAACCTGTAAATATAATGTTTTTAAAAAATAGTAATTTTACTGTACAAGATATATCTGAAAAAAATATTAAATTAACAAACACTTGTGCATTTGATTCCGTATTTTTTTTATTGGCCCACGGATTTAAAGAGTATTCATGCATACGCGATTTATTTGACAATAATTGCAGAAATAGGGATATAACAGCGTTTTTACAAATCCTCTGTAACTCTGATAATAACAGTGAAGAAGCAAACAAATTAAGAATAAGAATTGCTTCGATACATTTCAAAAACAATCATTATGATTGTGAATGTAACGCTGCATTTATTTATGAGCACGTCTTAAATGATATTATTTTTAGTGCTTCTTCTGTAAGTAACTGTTCAAATAGTGCATGCATAAATTCTACCCCATCAAGAAGAAAACATGTGTTTATACCGTTAAATTTAGATATAATTAATATTTTCACCATCAGTAACTTGGAAGATTCTATTATTATTCATGATTGGGAAAACAAGCAATGCAGAAAATGCAATGAAGTAGTTCTATTTCATTATACCTTGTCAAAAATTGTTACATTCGATTTAAATGGCACGCAAATGGTGTTTTTACATGAGGTACCTAAAAGTATAATAATTAAACAAAACATTTATAAATTATTAGGTGCCGTAGAATATGTTCCTCCAATACTTGGAACAATAGGGCATTATAAGTGTCATATTATAAGAAATAGCGGAATGCTTTGTTACGACGATAACAAGAGTAAATTAGAAGAGAGTACAAACGATTCTGTATATATCCATTTTTTAACTTATGTTTTAGTAGAGGTGTAAGAGCCGATGAAAAACATTTAAAGTTGAAGAATAATGATTTTGTTGATTTTTGAAATCTTTATATTTGTGCAATGAATAAAAATATTCAAATATTAAACAAGTTTTTTATTTCGTCTTATTTAGTATTTTATTTAAGTTTTTGACTAACAGAACAGAATGCCCTTGAACTGTGCTGTCATAGCCAGTTTGACAAAGATTAAAAACAAATCGACATTATGGTCACTCTACTAGAACATTGTATGGGGTAACATAATTCTTGAGATTACTCGCGTCCCAAACAGTGTTGAGGGTAAAAGGATATGTCATTTTAATGGGGTTAATATAAGGATTATATGGACGTCTACAGCAAAATCCTAGCTACTATAGTTATTGAGATATCATGGTTTAAAGTAACGTCAGGACTGCGCGGCCACGAGTTTTGTGTTTTAAATTGATTTCGTCTGTTTAATTACACTTTAGTCGTATTTTAAAGCTTTTGTCAGTTTCGACAAATTAAGACCTTTCTCCTTTTAACTCCTATACTATATGAAGTCTTCAATTTTAATAAAAAAAATACTAAAAACAAAATACCAAATCAAGGACTGCGCGGCCATGACTTTCAAGGCGAATATTTAATTATAATATTGATATAGAGCTTTGATTCATTTTTCGACAAATCTTGACAAATACAGACTTGAGTTGACAAAAGGAATTATTTCTCTATCCCAAGTAGTTGCTGAGATCTCCGTGGCCGCGCAGTCCTTGACGTCAGGATTGCGCGGCCAACTTAAAACGCTTATAACTTCTTTATTTCTGCTTTGACAAATACGGGGTTTGTTTCTTTCGATTTTGACAAATATTGACAAATTTTTGGCTGAAACCATTTTCTGATTTGATAACTTGGCGGAGCAATCCTGACGCACACAGAAATTTAACCAAGTTAACAAGTGTAATTCTAAATATCAAGTTATCTCGAAACCAAAACGTTTCATAAAATGATCAAAACCAAAATTTCTATCCTATACATAGTGTATTACACTTAATAAAGCGCTATTTACTGTCATAAACACTATCCTCCCCCCTTTCTCTATTAAACACTCTCAACTTTAACACGTATCGCGCCCGACGCGTACACGCTCGCATCTAAATCCGAACGTACACGTGTATGCCCCTGTACGTGTTTACTCCCATATGTACGTACATGCGAACGTGCGTTACAAGTCTGATACTAAATTCCAAGTTAACTCGAAACCTATTCATTCTACAACACAATAAAGCCCTATCACTATTGTAAACAATATCCCCCTCCCCCCTTTTCCACTAAACACTCTCAACTTTAACGCGTATCGCGCCCGACGCGTACACGCTCGCATCCAAATCCGTACGCACACGTGTACCCGCATATCTACGTGTAGGTGTAAGTGTAGGTGTACATGTACGTGTAGGTGTAAGTGTAGGTGTACATGTACGTGTAGGTGTAAGTGTAAGTGTACGTGCGCGTGTGTGCACCTGCACGAGCGGCGCGACGCACACGCCGTCCTGCTGCTGCATGGAGGCGACCATCGACTGGTAGACAGACGCAGATACGGGAACTGTTATCACGCCCGACACGGATACGGGATAGCCTGGAAAGGAGATATAGGAATTGATTAGTGTTTTACATATTATTAGCAGTTAAAAAATTGTTCAGAACAGTTTTCAAGTGTGTATTTTTACTTTTTAGCAAGTTTGGGGAAACAATTTGTAAATCCGTTCATGTTTGTCGTTTTGTCTGAATATTTTTCTAAGGTAAACGTGTCACTGTGTGTCTATAATCTATATATAAATTTATGTGCGCAGATATCGTTATACATGAATAAATATGAATGTATGTGCCTATATTACTATGCATATCTCTAAGTAACAATGCATGTGTACGTTTTACTGTTATGCGTGTTGCCTATGTTATTGAACGCGTGTATGTATGTTTTTTTTTTTTATTATTATAGAGGGAAAAAATACTGTTAAGTATCTCAGGTCCAGATCTGCGACCTGGTATGTTAGTCTCGATCATGGTCTCACCGACTAAAACAACCCTTTTTCTTCAGTCCATATCCCCGTGGGATGGGTCTGTCTGTGTATCTGTGTGTCACTGTGCGTGCATGTGTATCTGTCTGTCTGTCCGTCTGCCCGCACTCACCGTGGCCGTCGTCCGTGGTGAGTATGATCTGCGTGTCGGAGTTGAGGCCGGCCTCGTTCAGGTCCACGGCCACGCCCTCCCCGTCCAGTCCGCTCACCGGCACACCGCTCACTACCGCACCGCCTTCTGTACTTTGGATCTGTACACACACACACACAAATTTATATAAGCAACATAATAAATAATTAAAGATGAAAACGAGTACACACACAAAGTCATGGAAACGGGTCAAAGAACAAAAAAGATCACTAAAACATCGGTGACTCGACGCGTCGCACGGCAACGTCAATCGCTGATGATAGCGCATTCCTTTAGTGCCATGTTATTATAAGCTTTCATTATTTTTGCATCATGCAAGTCTTGTAATAGAATAAAGTTGTATATTTTAAGCATTTCATAAGTTTTAATTGAGGCCTCAGGCATAGTTAATATAATACATTTCTGACTACCGAAACTAATTGAAAACATTTTATTAATACATAGAACATTTTCTCCAGATCATACAGTTAATTAAAAACCATACAATATTAACAATCTCGTCGAGTCACATTAAAAGCAACGAAAAACAATTTTAGATACCACAAATTCTTGCAAATTAAATGCATCACCCATTCGATTTTGTCATAATTATAATTAGTCTATTCAAAACACTTTCCCCAACACCCGATGCAACAACACACCAAAAATTAAGTCAAGTTCAGTCAAAAGTCATAAATATCGAAAAATACAAACACATACGACTTGCGCGGTGGTCCCGTCGGGCAGCGTGATGATCGGGCTGTTGGGGTCCACCTGGATCAGCGACACCGAGCCGTCCGGGTTCGTGATCGTTTGCAGCACCGCTGGGGCGTATTGCGACATCTGGATGTTATAAATGTATACGTTATTCATTAATATACGTTATAACATGTGGAATTAAATATAAGATGGGTAACATAAATGAGAATTACCAAAAACTTGCTATTTTTTTGGCAATTCGTTTGAATAGAGACAAAGATTTACTTAAGGTTAGAAGATTTCTTTTATAACATTGTTAAGATATAAATCACGGGCAGAAACAGCTTTAGGATCTGAAACCACGTGCGGCAACCTAACACCTCCCAGATCCCACATCCCACAAAATTGTAACTTGCCATGCTTGCTCGATCCATTACACACGAGCAAATACGTGTTCCGCTATCTAACCACCACAAACAAGCGCGGCAACCTAAGAATCTAAAGTCGCACGGGGCAACCTTACACCCCCAAAGTCTTGCTTGCTTGCTCGACCCATAAAGTAGCCACAACGAGCTACGGGCGTCAACTTGTAAAGGACCCTAAACCGTACGCGGCAACCTAACGCCCCCAAAAAGATCCGAAACGTACATCAACATCAGCTAGCGTCATCTGGTCGATGCACACTTGCTGTGACGTCAGCACCGCCTGCTGGCCGTGCTTGCTCGACCCGCCAGAGTTGCAACTACCGCTTGGCATGCATTGGGATGACTAGAGTTTCGTTTATATCCAGCACGAAAATATTTGAAATTATTGTTCCGGATCATATTTTAATAAAAGGTTGCAAAACATGAATAGTTAATTAATATCCATAAAAATACATCGATAATAATACAACATGTTACCAAAATCCAGGCAGCAATCCAATTTTGAATGAATGCGGAAATGAATAAAACATTTACATTATTAATTAAAATTATGTAAAAAGTACAAAATATTAAGAATAAATATTGTGAGTGTATACTTCTATATTCACAGTGGTGATTTGGATGAAATTGCATGATTCGAGATTTAGATGGTGTTGAATGAGTTGAATGCATGTCTTCAACATGTGTTCCGACCTGTAGTTTTTATTAAAACAATTATATATTTTGTCATTTTCGAAAACACATTATAAATTAAATTTATTGTATGTGTATGTGCGGGCTTATGTGTGTAAGTACGTTAATGTGTCTACACATGTATATGCGGGTCTATGCGTGTATGTATGTGTGTATAAACATACCGCAGGCGACAGCGCCCTCTGGTGGTGCTTATCATCATCATCGTCCGTGAAGGCGGGCAGCAGGTCCTCACGCCCGTGGTACTTGTAGCAGTTGATCACTATCTGCCGCAGCGCGTGCGTCCACGACATCTGCACGGACATACATACACTTTTTGTTACATTTTAAGGCAGAAAATCGATTTTCTTGGGTAACGAGAAGATACAGCTACTGTACTTAATCAAAATACAAATACAATTAAATTCTCTACGTTTACTCTATAAATTATATAAGTTTTGGTCTATTAGGGTAAACAATAAATGAGATCATAATGAAGCCATCTAAAACCTCACAATCTAATTATTACCATGTACATTATACCACTGCTAGCTCTGATTCCTCGAGACAAATCAGACTTTATTTCTCCAAATAAAAAATTTGTTACTACAATGTTTGACAACATTTGCATATTTTCTTAACATGGTAAAGATATAGTCCAGTTACCTTTTGTTTCTCGTCCTCTGAGCGAGCGTCCATGCGCACGTTGGCCCACGGCAGGTCCTTGGGCCACCATGGCGGCCGTGTGGATTCACGGCCCCAACCTGGCTTGCCTCGCACTGCACACAAAAATATATCTATAGAAATTTATATAAGAGTTTGTGTACAAGAGTAAATTAAAGATCAATATCATATTGAAATGTAAGATATAATAATGCTATTTTATAGCATTTTACTGTAGCGAGTTTTCTTTCCAAAAAAGATTATAATTTATATTTATATTTATAACTTTTAATTAAATAATATAATAACTAAAATTATATAACAATTTAATGGTGAGTGAGGGGTCCGGAGGCCCACATCCCTTCCCATCCCCTACCCATCCTCTCCTTCCCTATCCTTAATCCCTCCCATCCTCGCCCCTTTCTCCCTAATTCCTTCCAAATCCCTTAATCCTGGTAGGCAACAACCATAACCTCTGTTATGGTCTATGGGCGACGCAACCTGCTTACCACCAGGCAGTGCGTCCGCTCGTTTGCCTTTCCATAACATAAAAAAAAAATATATAACAATTTAATTAGCAAACGAGACATTCGTCATTGCTATTGACAATTTTCAAAGGTTTCATTAATTCAACGTTCAATAAATGCTATAATTGTTATTATGAGTTCACGTTATGCTATGGTACACGTATCGTCATGTTGCACTCACCCATGGAGTACTTGAGCATGAGCGGTATGAACGCTCTCAGCTGGGCCTGCGTCATCTTCTCGACGGGCGTGGGGATGCCGTCGATGATGAGCGGCGGCAGCTCGAACAGCGACGGGTCCTCCTGCGGCGGCGGCGGCGCCTGCGGGCCCGAGCCCAGCCCGAACTGAACAGTTATTGAGTGCCCGGGGACGAGTGCACGTGCGCACACATACATAGGGCCCCCGAGACGGTCAAACGGTTACATTCAAAGGATAAACGTTTTTGATGAAACCGTTTCATGTCGGTTTGAACGGTTGTCAAACAGTTTGGTTCGGCTATAGCTAGACTTGTGTGTGACGCAGACGAGATATCCTCGAACAAGGATAGCGAATTTCTTATGTTTATAATGTTAATGTTCTCTCAGACGAGAGAAAAAAAATAAAAAGACTTTGGAAGCGTCGCAACACGATCAACGCCACGTCAAACGCAACAAAAATATGAAATTTCATCAAACAAGCTTCAAACCCGTTAATATTTGACAAACCGTTCAAACCACATAATATGTAAACGACCCACGATCCGAAATCTACGTCTTGGAATCAAACCGTTTGTCCGTCTAGGGAACCGTTAAAGGTGTGTGCGCATGTGCACTCGCAGAGCACAGTAAGGATGTATGCGCATAGCACGCGTGCCACTCGTACGCACGCACCCGCAGAGCGGATACAGAGAGGGAGTGTAACGTTAGGATAATGTGGGTTTCGTTATAAGTTAATATGTTCTTGCCAATACGTTCTTTAGTCCCCAAGTAACATGCTTGCATATAAATGTTTGATCAAATGTCAAATTTGGTCAAAATACACATATTTAATATCACTATAAAATATGTACTATAACCAAATTTAATAGGTGCGTGTCTACACACACACACACACGTGTGCGTGTGTACGTCCTACGTAGATATATATTATACACATATCCGCATATACAGAGGGTTGGTGCGTTCGTGTGCGTGTCTATATAAAATAAATACACATATACATGTGTACAATCTACGCATGTATGTGTCACCTGCTGAGCTAACGCGTTCTCAAGCTCCTCCATGATCATGCAGCGCAGGTTGCGCACGACGTCCTCCAGCGGCTTCGCACCAAACACTCGGTACGACGTGTTCGGCTTGCCCGGTGTGGCCACTAGTACGACGGCCTGCTGGCCGACGCGTGTCGCGAACTCTTCTATCGTTTGCTGTTGAATGAATGTTAATTATTGATAGGTAGTAGTCATCTATTTTTTGGTAGTTGGTTAAATGGTTATTAATCATACGCTGATAAACGCGTGAAGTTGAATATGATCTAAAATTATCGATTCTTGACACAGACAGAAAAACTTTTTTTTGGCCCGAAAATTTTTCTTCATTATGATATTATTAGTTTGAACTATAATTTCATAAATGAACCTATGAAATCGTTTTTTATCAAATATAGTACTTATTTGTACATTTTCTCGGGTATGACGCGAGCTATAACTCGTCATAAATCAATTAGATGTATTAGGTCAATATTCCGTATACACACTCAATGGCGATACATTTTTCCTTATTGAAATTGATAAATTATTTAATGAATAATTTTTATTTTTTTTTATTCGCCTCGCCTGGTGGTAAACATAGGTGCGTTTGAAAGTTAAGCATATCAGCTAAAAGAAAAGTTTCACTTCTAAAACAAATAATTCAATCAAATTCTGAATATAAAAAATATATTCAAAGAGATAATTTATGTATCTAGTTTTCCAAGAAACAAACTATTCCCAAATATCATGTATCATGCCAAATATATTCAGTCTATGACCGTGACACAATAAAACTAATGTGATTACCGCCCCTCGCACGGAAGGGTATCGATTCGCCCAAACAATGTTCAAATATTCACCCCACAGCACAAGTTCACGACGAGGTCGTTGCTACTTTAATGGGGACATTATTTTTTTAACTTTAACTTATTAAATTAGCGCTTAGCTATTTTGAATGCGGATTAGGATTTATTTGTTGACGGTATTCGTTTTTTGGGACTTTTTAGAAACTGTTAGGATCAGTTGTGTTATCGACGAAAAATTACAAAAATAAATTGTAATCACTAAGTACATAGTATAAAACAAAGTCGCTTTCTCTGTCCCTATGTCCCTTTGTACGCTTAAATCTTTAAAACTACGCAACGGATTTTGATGCGGTTTTTTTTAATAGATAGAGTGATTCAAGAGGAAGGTTTTAGTATATAATTTATTAGGTTTTAGACAAAGCGGGCGAAGCCGCGGGCGGTAAGCTAGTACTTCTATAAAATAAAAATTTCTTGTTTAGTGTTATAATATTAGAGAATTTTTTCGTATTCGATTTAATTATTAATATAAATGCAATAAAAATCAATTGTAAGTTTTTTTTTTGTAAAATATTATTATTGGCAATCATATGGCTGATTTTAAGACACGTTGACAGCATGCTGACCGTTTTTTATACATTTAATTTTGTGCAATTTTCTACATATAGACAATTTTTCATATGACATGAATACAGACTAATCAAATTTTCTCCACTTACCCTCAGTTTCCTAAGAAGTCTATTTTGATGACGTTTTCTGACTGACGGGTTGGTTTCAAACGAGTGCGGCCGTTTGCGTTTTTTGGAAGATGCTATGGCGGCTGCTGCTGCCATACCCACCGGACCTGAAATTTTATTGGTTTAATTTGTCTGTGTAAAAAAGTGATTTTTTGGCTTTCAGATGTTAGGATACTGACACAACTTACTGGCAAAATAAAATTATCATTATCTAATTAAGTTCCTGTCATTACGATAGTGACAGGAACTTAATTAGAGGATAAATTTAAAACAGGAGATTCGGAACAACGATACTACCCACCGTAGATTTTCCTGAAAGCTCAGTAGACTGCAGTGATTGTAAGAAACACGCTAGCTGCGACCATTATAAGCAGAACTAGTGTATGAATAAAAATTCTGTGTATTTATGTCTACCTAGTAGTATTGGTCAGGATCCTGCAGGATCTAATGAATAATCACTAGAGCAAAAGCCCTGGAGGCTGTTGGCAACACTTATCGACTATCAACACTCACCAGCCGCCACCAGCTGCTTTGTGACCTCGTCGCCCTTGACGAGATCATCAACGTACTCATTCCTCCTACGCAAAGAACACCTCCATGGAGGTCTTTGATCCGGACACCTATTGACTATGACAGCTGCTCACCAGCCGCCGCCAGCTGTTGGGTGACCTCATCGCTCATAGCGCTCTTGATGACATTACCCGTATCCTCTTTCTACTTAGGTAGAAAGCACCTCCCAGGAGTTTGTTAAACCTATCAACTATCAGCACTCACCAGCCGCCGCCAGCTGCTTGGTGACCTCATCGCTCATGGCGCTCTTGATGACGTCACCGGCGTCCTCGTACGCGGAGCCGGCGGGCGAGGACGCGCACTCCTCGTCGTCCTCCGAGCCGCCGCTCAGCCCGCACCCGTCCGCCTGCGACATGTCCTGCGCACCGTACGACGTGTCATAGTCTGGCTGGATGCCGCGTACGGATCATTATCTTTTGTATTTTTTTTTTGTTTTGTACACACACGAGTAGGAAACGCGACGGAAGATGGCTGTCCACCTTTATTTTTACTTAAGTCCTAACATGTCTAAAAGATGGCAATCAATCTCCAACCAATTTATGAATTAGACGTAAAAGAAAGTAGAATCGGCATTCTTTTTGCAATATTTTAATAATTATTTTTATTATAATAGCCTGCATATCAGCCAGACATTTCATTAAATGTTATAACTATTCAGTGGAATATCATACAGCCAATAAACAATAGTTCATAAACAGTCTAGTCTAATAATTTAACAGCTACAATTAACTTAGTTGGCACCTATATATATATACTTACAGCCATAAAGCATATGTTACACAATCTTCAGACTTAATATACGCCATTTCAACATATTGTATTGATGGATTATTACAATTAAATTATTCAGTGTCTATTTTTGTCAATGCTTTTGGTAATTCTATTACATACTGTTCTTAATACTATTATTATATATTGATTTTTATTAGATTCATATATTGAACAGGAGATACTTTTTCACATTTATTTAATTTATCCCTGTATCATAAAGTCCACAAAGTCTTTCTTTTAAAAATCTTTTAATATTTAAATTGGCATCAAATATAAAAATTAAACCATCAGATGATGTGTTTATATTTGCCTTCTCGACAATTAGCTACACTATGTATTACAGAAAAGAGCCATACGCTCTATATATAATTTACGTGCTAGGGACTCACTAAGAGATCTCTTTAAGAATACTGGTATCCTCACTGTACCATCACAGTATATATTTAATAATATTTTATATGTACACAAAAACGCAGACTTACACACAAGAGTAGGAGATAAACACCGTTATGGCACAAGGAACAGAAATAAAATTGAAATGCCATTTTACCGGTTAGCCAAAGTTAAAAATTCATTTATGGGCCAAGGTATACTTTTTTACAACAGAATTCCTCATAGTATTAAAGAGTTTAGTAGTACTAAATTTAAAAATTATGTAAAAAACGTATTAGTTCAGAGAGCCTATTACAGCATTAAGGAATATATGGAAGATAAAAACCCATGGAGGGTTGTCGCGTAAAAAACCACAGGACAGTTCTTTGGCATATTATGATAATATATACGTACAGTTACTTACATATTTTGTAAAATTAAATTGTAATACTGAAATGATTTAAAAGAGCAACTATGGAGTTTCTTGCCGATTCTTCTCCATAGATACTGCTTTCCGAATCGGTGGTAAATGTTAAAATATGTATTGACGTTTCAAAAGTGCTTCTCGAAGAAGTCTAATTGAATAAATAAATGTTTGAGTTTGTGAGTTTGAGTATACCATATTATAAACTAATTTCAAGACCAACCTCCTCAGCCATGTCCATGGACTCGGTGCTGACTGCCGAGTTCATGTTGTTGTCAGAGTCGTCGTCCCTCTTGTTCTCCAGGACCATTGGGCCTCTTTAACTTGCGCGCTTCAGTTAGTTATACTTCCACCGGGATAGCTGTGAGACTTGACCGTGGCTTAGAGTCTGGTAAATAAAATTGTTCCATTTTTATATATTTTTTGTGTAAACCTTATTTTTACTGAGTCAATTTCTAGCTGCACTAACCTAAATCCATGGAAAATTGGCATTATCATATTTTTCACGATATCAAAAATTTCTAAAGAAAATTATCTATTCTAACTTTTGGAGATATACTTTAATTCTTGAAAAATAACGACCGTATTGATAACCTCCTTTTTTGAAGTCGGTTAAAAATCAATTATGTACTTATAAGTTTTGTATCATCACAAAAAGGAAAGATCTTGCATGTTATATTAAACTTTAAAAAGCTGCCAATTTAGTAATTTGATAATTTATTATTGAAAACTTACTCTAATAAATAAGGTATAGTCGGTAAATAACAATAATGTATTTGCGCACGATTAAAAAACTTGAATGGGTACAAATTTATTTATATATTTAACACTTTATTAGTTGTACAAATAGGAAACTTACTTACAGGTAAAATTTATTTGATCAAAGACCAATAAATCTTCAAACAGAACTTAGAACTTCTTAAAAAACAAAACTTGAATTATGATAATACTATTATTCAAAATGCATTTTAGGAAGTAAAATGAAAAAACAATAATAATTTGTAACATTTTGGTGTAAATAAAATGTATAATTACTTTAATATAAGTAGTAAATTATGCCTAGTAGTAAAATTATTTTAACTCAATTCACTCAGTTACAATTTTACAATGTTCAAAAAAAACTATTTCAGTTAAAATAATGGTAAAATCATAGGTATTATTTTCATATAAAGTTTCAACCAATAACTGACAATAGTTTCACTATCTTAATATATATAAATCTCGTGTCACAATGTTTGTCCTCAATGGACTCCTAAACCACTTAACCGATTATAATAAAATTCGCACACCATGTGCAGTTCGATCAAACTTGAGAGATAGGATAGTTTTTATGAAAAAAAGCGTAAACATGTAGGTACCACGGGCGAAGCCGGGGCGAACCGCTAGTAATTTATATATTTATAGAGTATGTATGCAAATTACCTCTCATAATAATATGCGCTATCATCAACTCATTTTATGTTCCCACAACTGAGACAATATAAGGATTATTAAGATATCTAAGGAGCATTTCAATTATACCCAAATACTTGAAATATGGTATTATGGCTTGTAGTATGGTTCTAAATTTTAATATTGTTTCATTCATTTAATAGTTCTTAATAGTTGTACTGAAAATTCATACAATGACTTACTGCCATTATGTTTGCCTATTTAGCTATTAATCAATAATTCATAAGCATAACAGTTCTAAGATAGAAATAATGCTAAAATCTAAAACCAAGATTTGAATTTAAAGCAAAATGTTATTAAAACAACATGAAATAATTATAAGTCAAAATCTCCAAAATCAATATTTATGGATTGCTCCATTGTCATGATAATCTTTGATAGAAATGCTTATTCTTACTAAAATACTATAATTAAGCATATAATTTATTAGATGATTGTTAAGAAATTGTAACCTTATAATATATTAATTAAATACTCTCTGAATTTGTACTGAAATCAACCTATAATGTCAGGTTTCAGTTCTACACCTACCTATTTGACCTTTGACATATTCTAACTTCTAAGTCTTTCCTTTTCATAAAATAAAAAATGTACATATATATCTTTCTTAAGTACTTAACAGTAAATACGACTATACAAAATTAAATACAATATCAAAAGATAAGTAGGTAAAACAGAAGAATTTACTAAGTCGACCTATTGTGGAAACTACTAGTCCAATTGGAAAAATCAATACTCAAACTGTCCTACTACTAGAGAAAAGAGAAACTAAATTATCTAGGAATACTGATGAAATTATAACATTAAACGCTTTAAAACCAATTTATTTGTCATAGGCTTATGTTTTTCAAACAAAATTAAGGAATAGCTTGACTTAGTGTGCCTAAACGAGCATAATAATGTTTCGCCATGGTGTCATATTGCATTTTGTTTTATGTTTTGTTTAGATGCATTTCCCCATAACCGGTCGCACCGGGTCAACTTTGAAGACGAATGACATAAACTCTTTTGCGACGGCGTAAAGGATAAACCCAAATGAATGGCCATCATGAAGGGGTAGCGCGTTCGAGCAGGCCCAGATAGAATAGAAAGACTACGACTGCGTACGCACCTGCGTGATTTGAAAGACATTTTGCACTCCAATTTGAAGCTCCCGAAGACCACTGTGATGTAACTGCTTCAAAACGACACCTTTCAAGACTTTTTCTCTCAACTGGACACTAAAATCACAAAATTGGAGGAGTGAACAGGGATCACCGAAAAACGCGAGTCCTCCATTGATATCGATCGGTAAACGCGATATGTTAACATTGTACACTTCATATCTTGAGGACGCCATTTTGTACGAGCCTGCGCGGTACAATTTTCTTTTCGCATTGGAAAGGGAAATTGCCCCTCGCTCTGCGGGGGGTTAAACATTTATTTTATAATTTAATACGAATAGGACTAACTTTTTCAGGGAAACTTACCGATTTTAGTCGTTGAAATTTCTAGTTAAAATTTATTTAGGCCATAGGAGCTTGGCAATGAGAAAAATTCCATTCCGAGTTTATTTTGGAAAACATTGATCATGTCATACAGTAGCGCAATCTATCCCAATTTTCAAGAACTAGTTTTGACAGCTAAAATTGTAAACATTTGCTGGATATTTTCTGGATTGTCAATAGTTAGGTATTTAAAAATAAATCTAATAAATCATTAAAAAATTTAAAAACAACTTAAATAGCTAGTGTTAAATTAATAAGAACTTGTGTCTTAACCTGAGGAAAAAACAATCGTAAGTATACATGTTTGTTATTTTTATAAAATTCGAAGATTTATGTGATGAAATAAGAAATTCTGCCCTAGTAGAAAATACGCTTTTTACGTTTTATACATATTATTTTAAAAGGTTTTGTGGTTATAAATAACATTACAGAATGGAAAGCAAGCTTTATGTTAAGTTAAATTCACAGCTATTTACTTTGAGGTTATGATAATGATATGTTTATCGATTCTCGAACAACATTAGACTTAAACAGTTGGGGTACGGTTTTTGTATAATTAAAAAGTATGTTCTCCTTTTTATAATATAACAATCGAAGTGGTAATTCGGTAAGTATTTCTTCTCCAAAAATATTGAGCAATATTATGAAATTATAAAATCAAATCAGAAAATTCCTATGTTTTTTTTATATGACTTTAAAAATATAAGGAGGTGGGTCTGAATGCAATTAATGTATGTTGTATTTGTTACCTACCTCAGAACTTTTGACTGGGTAAAACGATTTTGATGATTCCTATTTTATTTCAAAGCAAATACCTTCCAGTTGCCGCCCTATGTGAATTTTGTCAAGTTGTAAAATTATTATCTACTAATATATTCTTCATACATTAATTTTTATATATGTACTTAGCAAGGAAGTAGATGTATTTCCAAACTTTTCATTTCACTGG
>CAJQZM010035780.1:0-18630 GCA_907164665.1 Colias nastes | reverse complement strand
ATTCCTATATTCGCGGCATTTATTCTTTATTCGCGGATCGAATTGCTGCATCGGTACATACATATATGTATTTACCTAAATAAAAATCATTCGTTATCCTTAGTAAACGCCTGCGACTACGAATACGAACAACTAACAACTACGAATTTATAATGTCGGCTAAAAAAAAACAAGTAAAAAGTGCCAAGCCATTGCCTAATTAAATGGTAATTAATAAATATGTATAAAAAACTTCAATTAAACTGATTTCTTTATGTTTTTACTTATTTATTTCGTCGCCTAGGAACGTATCCCCTATAACCCCATACAAATTACCATTCCTTATTCACGGTTTCTCTATTCGCGGCATATTTACGGAACCTATTACCCGCGAATAAAGAACTTTTACTGTATACGCCATTTATAAAAAAGCACAATAATATTTGCAAGCTGTTAGATTTCCCAAATTAATTCTTTCTCACAAATTAATTTATGATTGTATGTTAAGAGTTTAATCTCCTAGTTATGTTTTGTAATAAGGGGCGATAAGCTAGTGTTTAATATTTATTTTGGGCCTAAAATCGTACAAAATTGTAACGGACAGTAATATGTGTTCTGTGGTAACGGACGTGACGTCGCCTGTCACCCCCGTCAAGCCAAGCCGCCATGTTGACATCCCCTCCTGCCAGCCGCCATGCCACCGCCATGCCTACCAGCCAGCCACGCGGAGGGGATAAGCCTATATATTAGCTTGCCATTGCTAAACGTGGATCATTCTTGATAAAACTTTCAAAATAAAGAAGTGTGTCGTTACGCTGTATTTTATTTTCACTATTTCTTCACATTCAGAAGCGGGATGAAACGACATCGGCCACAAGTTTATCGACTTCCTGACGAATCAATGTCGGAGGAAGATGAGGGTACTTCTTCACCGCCTGCACGGAAGCTGCTCAAGAATCTGCTGGAAAAAGAAGTAGTAAAGGCTTTACGCAACCTGGAAGATGACCCCCAAGCTCCAAATAAGTCAAAAGTCCATCGTGCTGCATCTTTAATCCCGGAATTTGACCCTGATAGTGAGGAATGCACGGTACAAGCATGGATTCGTAAAATTGACCAAATTGGGGAAATAAATGGATGGGACGATACAACTAAATCATTTTACCTACAAGATAAGCTGCGAGGTCAAGCAAAGAAGTGGTATAATCGTCTAGAGAACTACGATTACACGTGGGAACAATGGAAGGATATGCTATTGCGAGCATTTCCTCGATATCGCGATTATGGAAATATGCTTGAAGAATTACTACAAAGGAAGAAGCAACCTACAGAGACGATGACAAAATACTATCAAGATAAAATCGCCATGTGCTTCCGATGCAAGTTATCCGATAGCGCCAGCGTTTCCTGTATCATTCGTGGTCTGCCACTATCGCTACAACCTAACGCTCGAGCCTTCCAATGCCACACGCCAGGAGAGCTTTACGAAGGATTTTTATGTGCACTTGACGACTACCGTACTTTACCTATCGACACAAGGTTTCATAAAAATTTGGTGAGTAGGCCATCTCACCTGGATAAAAAGTCAATGCCACCCAATGTCGAAACAGACCCGTGTCCGAGATGCAAGAAAACTGGTCATTTACTGCGTGATTGCTCCCTACCTGACACACGTACATGTTATAAATGTGGAAATAAGGGACACATTGCTTCACGTTGTTCTACAATTGCCACGGAAAATAGAAGATCTATCTCAACCGACAACATAAAAGAAGTAAATGTACTACGCCCTTATAATGAAATATACAAAAAGGTCGTTAAAGTCGATGGCATCCACGTGAAAGCATACATTGATACCGGCAGTCAAGTTAACGTTTTAAACGATCAAGTATCGAACGCATTGTCATTGGATGTCAAACCGACGAGTGTCATTTTAAAAGGATTCTCCGGTGGACTCTCAACGAGTCGTGGAGAAGTCGAATTTCAATTAGAAATTGACGGTATAACCATGAAATGCCACGCCTACTTGTCTAGCATCAAAATGGCCGATGTTAATCTTATAATCGGCCAGCCTGTCATCAACAGCGAAGGTATGACATTGACAGTTAACAAAGGCCTTGTCGAATTTAATCGTACTCAAGATCCCATTTGCGATATTGAGGCTATCGAAGACCATGATCGCTTTAAAGTCGTCACAGTCAACGAAGAGAGACTTCCACCTGGCTCTTCCATCATTCAAGTGCGGGTTCTCGGAAATAAGGTCGGCAACGGTGTGGTTACACCGCCTCGGCATCATGAGCTGCAGGGAGTGGCCTACTCTCTTCCATCCACCCTGCTCACTGGTGAAGACGGGTACATCAAAGTCATCAACATGGGCTGCGAGGTTATCGTGTGGCCGCCGGGAGAGGTCCTAACCAGGGCTGAAAGCTGCCAGGAGTCTCCACTACAGCCAAATAGCCAGGTACTTACCCTTGCTTGCCATAGATTTGCCAATTATAATGCTAATAATATAGGTCAACCCTCAACTACTGACTTATGTATAGGA
Organism: Colias nastes; assembly: GCA_907164665.1. Lineage (NCBI taxonomy): Eukaryota > Metazoa > Arthropoda > Insecta > Lepidoptera > Pieridae > Colias > Colias nastes. The sequence continues at coordinate 16,109 of CAJQZM010035780.1, read as the reverse complement.
GGTGTAAAATTAAACGACAAAAATAGGTCCGTTAAATAGTAAGCAACATTCAGATCTTATCAGTTTATTAGTACAATATAAACATTGTTTTGCTAATGGTACAAAAGATCTAGGGTGCACAGGTTTAGTGCAAATGAAAATAAAGCTTACTAGTGATCAGCCTATTTACCGCCAGCCTTATCGATTATCGCATAGCGAACAAGCAGTAGTTCAGTCTAAAGTGATTTATTAGATGCCGAGATTATCAAAGAGTCTGAATCTAGTTATGCATCTCCGGTCATTTTAGTCAAAAAGAAAAACGGTGACAGTAGGATGTGTGTTGATAACCGTGCCTTAAATGCTATTACCGTAAAAGATAGATTTCCATTGCCAAACATAGACGATCAGGTTTCGAAATTAGCGGGCCACAAATATTTTACGAGTTTAGATATGGTTCAAGGCCATCATCAATAATTACGTGTTAGTAATGAAGATACACACAAAACTGCATTCTTAACACCTCAGGGTCATTTCGAGTACACTCGTATTCCATTCGGTTTAGCGAACGCGCCATCCGTTTTTATGCGGTTGATAAATAAAATAGTTGAATCTGTAGGTAGAACTAAAAATAATAATGTTAAAAACAAACATGGTAAACGTGAAATTTTGGCATTTCTGGACGATTTACTCTTACCCTCGAATGACGTTATGTCAGGCTTAGATATTTTGCAAGCGGTACTTGTCAAACTTGAAGTAGAAAATTGAAAATTAAACATGAGTAAGTGTTCGTTCTTGCAAAATGAAATAACGTATTTAGGTCATAAAATATCGGCTAAGGGTATTCAACCGGGCGATTCAAAGTTATTAGCGGTGTCTCGTTTTCCAACACCGACCAATGTTCATAGTGTGCGTCAATTTATCGAGTTGTGTAGTTATTTTCATAAGTTTATTTACAATTTTGCTATCATTGCCCGCCCTTTAACCGATTTAACTAAAAAGAAAGCTTCGTGGATATGGAGTAGTGATCAAAACAATAGTTTCGAACAATTAAAAAAGTGTTTGTGTTCCGAGCCTGTGTTAGCTTTGTACGATCCTGTGCTTTGTACGGAAATACATACTGACGCGTGTAAATTAGGAATAGCAGATTGATGGTACGTTGCGACCCGTTTTATATTTTAGTAGGATGACAAGTACTTAAAGAGGAAAGCATGTATCATGGTTATAAACTGGAAACTCTTGCCGTTGTAGAATCCTTGCGTCGTTTTCGCGTATATATAGTAGAAAAAAAAAAAGGTTAAGATTGTTACTGATTGTACAGCAGTCCGCGCTACCCTTCTAAACGTGACATTATACCACGTATCGCAAGGTGGTGGCTTTCTATACAAGATTACGATATAAGCGTAGAGTATAGGCCGGGGGAACGAATGAAACATGTAGATGCGTTAAGTAGACATCCTGTAGACACTATGAACGTGAATCGTCTCGAAGTAGCGGATTGGTTTTATATGGTGCAATGTCAGGATACTAAAAGCGAGCGCTAGAATGAAACGTAACTTCGATAGGAAACGAAAATCCGCTCACATATATAAGAAGGGTGATTTATTGCTAACGCGTCAAGCACCTACTTGTTCAGCATCCAAAGTTAACACTAAACTTGACGACTTGCATTCCGGTCCTTATGTCGTAACGAAAGTATTGGGCAATGATAGGTACCAAATTAGAAGTATATAGGGTTTACGTGGGTATAAGAGTTTTAGTAGGTTAGTAGCTGCAGATTCGTTGAGGCCCTATAAAAGTATTGTTACAGTTTCTGATAGTGCTAGCAGTTCGGATGAGCAAATGGAAACCGAAGATCTTATTGATTTATTAGAGAGCTAATTATTTTTGTTGTTCCTGTGGGAACAACTGTTTCAGGATGGCCGAGTGTAACGGACAATAATATGTGTTCTGTGGTAACGGATGTGACGTCGCCTGTCACCCCCGTCAAAGCCAAGCCGCCATGTTGACATCCCCTCCTGCCAGCCGCCATGCCACCGCCATGCCTACCAGCCAGCCACGCGGAGGGGATAAGCCTATATATTAGCTTGCCATTGCTAAACGTGGATCATTCTTGATAAAACTTTCAAAATAAAGAAGTGTGTCGTTACGCTGTATTTTATTTTCACTATTTCTTCACAAAATATATTTTTATGTTTCGCTTTGAAATTGTAGTCATTATAATTGGATATTTAGTTGTAAGCTTTGAAGTAAAAACTTTCGTTTTGTAGCATTTTAATGCATTTTATGTAAAATCATGCTTGGCTTACGTAATACCGTCCAATGTGCGATTTTATAAGCGTACCAACATCATTATTAATGTCACGGCGAATAAATTATTCAACACTATCGTATCTCGTTTTTTCAGGTCTTATGTTTATGAATAAAATATTTTTCTATCCATTATTATGTTTTATGAAAGTAAAAAATAAAACGTTACTATATTTCATTTAATATGTGAATGAATATGTTATCCGTTCTTAAATTTTAATCATGTTTAATATATTTATGTTTTATTTTTAATTACTCAAATTAAGTCAACATGTGTATTTGTTGTTTAATAAATGCATCTCCATCATGATGATTTTTCTTTCATTTAACTATATATATATATATTGACAGAATGCCAATATGTATAATGATACTTACATAGATTAGCAACATAGCTAAAATATACAAAAAAACAAGGGAAATATGAGGGAAATGGAAAATTAACTTGTGTTATTAAAATAATATATCTATACTAATATTATAAAGCTGAAGAGTTTGTTTGAACGCGCTAATCTCGGGAACTACAGCCCCCCTAGACAAGTGGCTTTCTATTAGCGTAAAGTTCAATAGAATAGATAAACGAATGTATGAGATTGACATATGCTGGAGATACGTCACGTGACCGAGCGTAACGAAACGAAAATTGGTAGACAAGTGGCAATGTTTTTCTATTCCATTAAAATACAAAAATGGTGTAGCCTAAATATGAATTTACAAGAAGAAACAATCCGAATTATTAATACACCTTGTAAAAGTAAATACGTTTTTATCAGTGCTATATTTAGAAATCTTGTTTTGTTATGGACGCCGAAGGCTATTTAATGTACCTAAATTATTTATATTGCTTGATATTTGTATGTATTAAGTTTGTATTATACATATGTATATTCAATAATTATTTTAAACCAGAATTTACAATACTTGTATGTAGGTATACCTACTAAATTATTTTTAAAACAATAAATTAAATTAAATTAAAAAACACAAAATATGCAAAAATAAATTAAAATTATTATTATACGAGCATAGAACCTCCACCTTTTTTGTTTTTGGATGAAAAAGAAAATAGTTTGACAGGCTTAGTGCTTGACAAAGTGGTGACGTCACGTATCGATAAAATTACAATAATTATAATATCTATCTTTTTCTTCCCTAATATTTAGGTACGTAATTATGCACATAAATTTAAACAAGATTTTTTTAAGGTTTCCATTTTTTAAGATTTTTGTGCTCTTCTAGATTGCGTAAAAAATAGATGCGATCTTTAAACAGACTGGACTCCTAATAGTGACTATTTGTAGCTATCATTTTGGTAGAAAATATGTCAACATAATTTAAAACTCATGCTGCCATATCTATAGAAATTAAAAAAAAGAGTGTGTGTACTTATGTACACGCGTTAGAAGTTATACTTCTTTGGCGTATGGAAAAAATACTAGAATATACAACTTGAAAATAGTTATCAATTTTCATACCACCTAGAACTAACTTCATGCTGTTAAATTTAGGTGTCGGTGTGCGCGCGCATCGTAAAAATTCACTCTCATCATTTTTCTCCATCGCGCCAAAAGAAGTATAACTTCAATAGTCTCTTTTTAACTTGTAGTCAGATACAGTATTTACAAATATATTTATTGAAAGGGCTACAAACTGAAACAATCGATATTTATTTAATGTGAATTGACATCACTTTGAACTTTTTTCTATACTACGTATCTTTGTCATTCAAAATCTGTGGATGTGTCACCCGCTACTATCGATCCCCCTCAATACCCTTAGGCGCGCCGCACACCAGCGCCACATGCTACATGCATCGAACATTTACGTCGCCACAATCAATGCGCTACAATTCAGCTTGCTACAAATGTATTGTATATGCGCACATCGGAAGCACATTTGTAGCGTGGCACCGCTTTGAGAATGTCAACATCATCGTCTGATGACGACGATTTCTTGGTGTGGCGCCACAAATCTTGAATTCGTGTAACGCGGACAACGTCTCGCCACAAAGTGCGCCCGCTACAAATGTTTCCTCGGTGTGCATGCTCGCGTACAAATATATGGGGGCGATAAATGTGTCGCGTTTCAAATGTGGCGCCACAATTATCGAGACACAAGTGTATGCCTGGTGTGCGGCCCGCCTTAGGATACTCGTAAAAACGCTTGCTTGTGTGCGTGAGCCATTTCGGACGTTTTGTATGAAGTTTCCTTACTGTATGTATCTGTTTATTGTGATTTTGCGTAGGTACTTTGACGTCACGCGAGTCTTTTAGTGATGTTCACAACATCAAAATAATAATTGTTCCTTATTAAATAGAAACTAAATAGGTAGTTAAAACATTTTATGGAATCGAATTGGGAATCGATTTTGACCTTGACAGAAGAATGAGAATAAAAATGTATGTTAATTTTTACAAGCTTTTTATTAACTTAAACGGTATGTACAATGTACATGCATGTGTATATAAATGTATGTATGTATGTTCGGATCAAATCTTGCAATTGAATATTAAAGTAGTTTTACTCAACTTATTGAGCTGAAATTTTGCATACATGTGCAAGTCAGATGACAATATTAAATTCTAGTATCATGGTGCTGAGCTAATGATGGAGACGGAAGAAACTCCTCAACCACTTAACATTATTCGCCGAAACTTTTATGGGCCAGTAAACGAATCTTCGTGAAAATGTATGGAACAAATCAGACTGTGTTTCGTAGGAAACCAGTTTTTGCTTCCATGTTCTATCCATTTATTTTTCACAAGAGAATCTTTCGGAAAACTGAAACAAATTTGCAATAAGTATATAGTAAATATATTTTAAACCATCGATATACCTAACAATAATATTATAGGATTAAAAAATAATTATCATTTTTCTGTTTTCAATAGGTATCGATTTGAATCGACTAAGAAATCGGCATTGAAAATCGTGGCGTACAACTCTATATACTTACTTTTAACAGAAAAATGAGAAATCAACCTTTACCGCGTTTCGACAGTTTGGAATGTTTTATTTTCATTGCTGGTTTTCAATGCATGTCCAGTCTGGCGAGTAAAATTAAAGCCGTAATGGAAAAGTAGCATCATTCCGTTACCGTTTACATTAAATTATTACGGAGCACAAAAATAAATTGTTTTATAAGTAATAACAGATATTTTAGGGCAAAAAGTACTTACCCGTGAAAGGAAATATTTTCATTGACACCTTCAACTTTTTTGGTGGTGTTTGCACAGTTTATTATCGAGCACGGGGCCATTTTCTGTTTGCATTAGTACGTCACACACGGAGAGAGGTCGAGAACAGACTGAGCATCGTGGCGAGCAAAGACGATGATTAATCGTCTTTTCGCCACGCGAGGTACATACATACTTGCTCATCTGTCATAGAAGATGATGAGACCACACATGATATTATGAGTAAAAATGAGCCTGCCGGGGAAGAAAATAATATGCTTCCAAATTTATCTATTAAATCAATTGATCTTGTACTAGACAGCCCCAACACAACTTTTAATATACCTTCCCCAACTTTGCATGTAAGTTCACCTGCAGAAGATTTAAAAAAAAACGAAAATGCAAACAAAAAAAAGGATTAGGGAAGATTCGGACAACCAAAATGACGGAGTGGATAGATGTTAAAAGGAAAGTATTAAAAAACTTAGGTAAGGAGTACGTTAACAGGAAAGGAGAACATAAAGCAATAAAACCACCATGCAAAGACGTATGTCAAAAAAAGTGTAACACCAAGGTGAGTGATTCTGTACGAAAATACATTTTAATGTTATTGGGAGCTTGGAAGCCATGAGAGACAGTGGGACTTTATTTCCAAATACGTTTCCAGTCACGAACCAAAGAGAATAAAATGCGAAAGGACCAAACCGATCTCGAATTATGAAATATACTCTGCCAATCAGCTCAAAAGACTCCGTCATTGTATGTCGTACCATGTTTCTAAACACGCTTTCCATCAGCGAAAAGACTGTGAGAACACTATTCGTTATACAAACAGACAATATTGAAAATATGTACAAAATAACCGACTTGAAAGGAAAGCATAACAACCGGCCCAAGAAATTGTCTGATAACATTTTGAACAGTGTAAAGGATCACATAAATGCGTTGGCACCTGTAGAATCGCATTATTGTCGAAAAAACAGCACCAAAAAATACCTAGATGGTCAGTTATCATACAAAAGACTTTATGAATTGTACCTAGAATGGTTCGACGCAGAAAAGTACGGTGAACAAAAATCTACTCTTTGACAGTACCAAGACATTGTCAACTCAAATTTCAACATAGCTTTCTATGTTCCTAAAAAAGACCAATATGACAAGTCCCATGCTTATAAAAATATTACTGAACCAACTGAAGATGAACGAGAACAACACGAAAAGCATATAGAATATAAAAAATAGCAAGATCATTAAAGGAAGCCGACAAATCCGTGGCTGAAGAATGCCAGGATGGTAGCATCGTGGCAGCTTGTTTTGATATGCAAAAAATTTTAAATTGTCCATCTGGTGACGTAAGCATATTTTATTATAAAAGAAAGTTAAACCTTTATAATTTTACTGTTTATGACATGGCCAAAAAGACAGGGTTTTGTTTCATGTGGACGGAGATAAATGGCAAAAAAGGAGCTAACGAGATATGTAGTGGTCTTATGTCATTTTTGCAACCATTGATCGATGCGGGGACTAAACAATTTAGACTTTGGTCAGATAACTGCTGTGGGCAGGACAAAAACCGAATGGTTTTTGCAATGTTTCAATACATTGTTAAAAATAATGATGTCCACAGCATAACCCATCGATTCTTGGAAGTGGGACACACCCAAAATGAGGGTGATTGTGTGCATTCAGTGATCGAGGGCGCCACAAAAAGGATGACCATATATACACCTGAACAATGGTTCAACATTGTTAGATGGTCAAAAACAACAGGAGAGCCCTACAGAGTCAAAGAAATGACTCTAGGTGACATACACGATTATCGGGCATTGCTAGATGGTAAAAACTGGACTAAAAATGACAACGGAGAAAAAGTAGCTTGGAGTAAAATCAAAGAAGTTCAGGTTAGCAAAAACAATGTCGATGTAATCAAGTATAAGTATCAACTTGATGAAGAGTTTAAAGAAATAACAACACTAAAAAAGAAAACAACAAGAGGCAGAGGAAAAGATTGTATAACAGATATTAAACAAGCTTATACTACAAACTTAAAAATAAGTAACGATAAATACAAAAACCTCACCTTCTTATGTGAAACAAAGATTATACCAGATGAATTTCATCATTTTTTTAAAACATTACCTCGAGAATACCATGGAGAGAACAACAAGCGATGATGAGTCTGAAGAACAATATACCTAATGAATAATAGTTATATTTTGTTTTTATTTTATTGCGATATTATAATTTTGTGATGACTTAAAGTAAAATGCGAACACATACTATTTAGTAAAAGAATAATATTTTTTTAAATAGGAATTATATAATATATATTTTATTTTTGTTTATTGTCTTAGAGGTTCAGACTGATACCTATTCATTTAGTTCATAGTACACACTAGGGATGTAACGATACCGATACCGATACCGATATATCGGCCGATATAATCGGCAAGCCGATATATCGGTATCGCCGATAATAAAACAACCGATACCGATATCAAACATTTCAAAAAACCGCGCCCAATGAACGATACGGGAGGCCGCCCGCGCGTGCACACTTTGTTTTCTGAAAAAACTCTACCAATGTAAACTTTTATTAGGTACTGATTGTATGTGTATTACTAAAAGTTTAACTGACTTTGTAAAATAATAATACTAAAATAAATGGTTTTGTTGTTTTTTGATTTGGCATTTTTATTTAAAAGAATACGATTAACAGTTGAGTCTGTTAAATGTTGGTAACTTTTTATGCATAATTCACTATTTATTTTTCTACCAAGCCATCGATATCGGTATCGGTATCGGTATCGTATCGGCAAAACCATGTATCGTTACATCCCTAGTACACACCATTGATTAATCATTAAGTACCTATAATTACTTTTATTTAAACATGACGTTGTAAGGTTGTAAAATTACTTTGTACATGGTCCAATAGAAACTATTTTATTTATAATTTGACTAGGTATTTGTTTTATTTCTGAAGTGGCCAGCTATAAGGCAGTTCAATAAAGAAACGAATCTTCAATGGCGGCGCTTATCATTCCCTCTCGCTTACACACGGCCGTACGGCATGCAAAAAAAAAAATGGAAAAATAAAATCACTAAAATGTATTTGATTTTCCCTATAATAGCTTTTATCATAAATTTACAATGACAATATTATGCATTTGCGAAAGTAAATAATGTTTTATTGGAATTTGACAAAATATGTTCTTTGGGAAAAGTTGTTCAGTTTTATGGGCTCATTACAAATATTATGGGGATTTTGTTACATTCTGTATACGTAAATATGATAATTCATATAAATACACAAATACCATAACAAAAAAGTTTGTCAACAAACAATTTGAAATAATTAATAAAATAATTATCCATTTACGTTATTTTTATTTTCTTTTTTGCTGACCCTACCATACGTCAGTGTCAGCTTTGGCCGCCATTGAAGATTCGTTTCTTTATTGAACTGCGTAATACCTAATTTTGTGTTGCTATTAATTATTATAGATAAGGTTAATAAGGCAAAGCCAATACAATAAGTTAAAAAAAAAACTTAGGCAAATAAATAAGCCAAAAGAGGCTAAGACTGATGTATAACGTCTGTTTTTAGGGTTCCGTAGCCAAAATGGCAAAAACGGAACCCTTATAGTTTCGTCATGTCCGTCTGTCCGTCTGTCCGTCTGTCCGTCTGTCACAGCCGATTTACTCGGAAACTATAAGTACTACAGTGATGAAATTTGATGGGAATATGTGTTGTATGAACCGCTACAAAAATATGACACTAAATAGTAAAAAAAAGAATTGGGGGTGGGGCCCCCCATACATGTAACTGAGGGATGAAATTTTTTTTTTCGATGTACATACCCGTGTGGGGTATCAATGGAAAGGTCTTTTAAAATGATATAAAGTTTTCTAAAAAACATTTTTCTTAAAGTGAACGGTTTTTGAGATATCAGCTCTCAAAGTCGTAAAAAGTATGTCCCCCCCCCTCTATTTTTATAACTACGGGGTATAAAATTCTAAAAAAAAATAGAGGTGATGCATGCTAATTAACTCTTTCAACGATTTTTGGTTTGATCAAAGTATCTCTTATAGTTTTTGAGATAGGTTGATTTAACTGTAATTTATTATATTTGCTGCTACGGAACCCTTTGTGCGCGAGCCCGACTCGCACTTGGCCGGTTTTATTTAATTTTATTTTTGTAAGTTTAAGCTGTTTTTTTTGCATAATAAAGTTTATCTTTATAAAAATAATTTTTTATTAACGTGATGATCAATACTATAAAAAATGAAATAAAAATATACAACACACTTGTACACTGCTGTTTAGTAAAAGACCCAAGTGCTCTTACGACCTCAGATGTTCCGCTGAACAAGGACACAATGTCACTAATGACTATTAAATCTCATTTCAGTCCCGCGAATAAACACTTTGAATTAACTTTGATTATTTCTAAAAAACTACAATGAAACGAAAGCTTTAAAATTTTTTCCAACAATTAATAATATTACTAACGATAAATCGATTGCACGCATCAATTCACGCGCATTACTTAAGATTGCTCGATTGTGCGAAGCGTTTCTGTAGTTGGAACATTCAACGTTAAGCATTATGCCGCATAATGCGCTCTAGTGCTGTAATTGGAAAACGGGGTGTGCTTCGAATTAGATAGAATTAATTTTAAGTGAATGAAATATGATGCTACTTGGTTTGTATTGAGTCTACTTAGTTTGTATCTTTAATTTTTAAGGTATGGTTTTAGTTTGTTATGGCCGATTTAATACTTAAAAATTATGATAAATTAAAAGAAATTAGGCGATATCTTATACAAAAAGGGCAAAGTAGATATAAATGTTCTGTTACACCTCAGAAGCTGCGTGAGGCTGAAGAATTGTTTAAAGATTGTGAATTTATATTTTCTAATTTTAATTTTAGCAAGGGTGAAACTAAAATAGTTACAGAAACTTACAGTAAGTTTAGATTATTGTTTTCTGAAGTGTTAGAATTGTGTAAGGCTCCTGAACAAAAATTGTTCAAAATGGAATTTGATTTAAAAACTGCATGTAGTTTAATACCAGTTTTAGACGATAAGGAAAATACAACGAAACGATTGATTGATGCTGTGGAAATGTCAGCACATGCTAAATAGTGCGGGTCAGTCCTTATTAATTAAATTTATTTTAAAAGGTAGATTATCTGAAAATGCTAAGCTACGGGTGAACAGTGATTATACGACTGTTACGGATATGTTACAGGATTTTCGTAGGAAATTACTGACTACAAAATCTTTTACTGCTATACAGGATCAGATACAATCCTTGGTTTTAAGTCCAGCCAGGGTTTTAAGTCTATCGACGAATACGGTAAACAACTTGAAAAACTTTTAACTGAACTAAATATTTCACAGGCTGATGGTGGCGTAACTAAAATTAACGTGTTGAAACCGATTAATGAAAAAATGGTTGTTAAAAAAATTTGCAGATGGCTTGAAAAACGAGAAGGTCAGTACTATCATTACAGCGCGGAACTACTCATCGCTCAAGGATGCAATTCAGGCTGCAAAGGACGAGTGTAGATCGTCTACATGATACATCCAGGCCAGCAGAGGTAATGAAGATGACTTCTACAAGAGGTAAGTGCTATAATAATCGTTCGCATTTTCGGGGACAGGGCAGAGGCCAGCCCCGTGGTCAAGGGCATTACACTTATAATAGCAACTGGGGTAAACATCAAAATAATTATAATAATAATTATCGTAGCAACACGCCCAGATATCAAGGGTATTCGAGGCCTTTTCAATATACTCCACGCGGTAGAGGTCATTATAACCGCCGTGGATATGCCAGGCGGGGAGTACAAAATCGTGGGAATTTGTTTACCATCCCCCAAAACGCCAATGCCCAGGCTTCTTGCAATTCGGAACAAAATAAATCTAAAGAAAGCATGAACCAGTTTTTTCGTGATGAATAATTTTATTTTTGCATGTAAAAGCTCAGCCAAATTTGTAAATTTTTATAGAAATGAACAAAAATATGTTTTGTTATTGGATACTGGAGCGTCCATATCTGTTATTAGAGAAGAGGTGTTACTAAAGGGGTGTCAAATCTTTTATGATCAGTTAGAAGTGAATGGAATTGGTGGAAAAATTAAATCACCTGGCTATGTACATTTAGAGATACATGACATTGAAAGAAATAGATTTCAAAATAATTTTTACGTTTTTAAAAACTTACCTATTGCAGTTGATGGTATACTGGGAATTGATTTTATGACTAAAATATATAATGCAAGCATAGATTTAGGGAAAAATTTGTTGACGTTGCAAGTAGAAGATAAATTTTGTGCATTACCAATTAACAACAAAGTCGAATACAGTAACTCTTTAGTAATACCTCCTCGAAGTGAAACTATTCATTATGTTTATTTAAACAAGGATATGGAAGGTGATTGTTTTGTGAGTGCGAAAGAGATTAAGAAAGATGTGTTTATAGCTGGAGCTATTGCTCGACCTAAAAATAAAAGAATCCTTATTAAGATTTTGAATACTGGAGAAGAAGAGGTTAGATTAGACAATTTAGAATTCGATGTTGAATCGCTAAATGACTATACCTAACATTTTAAAATTTAGTTCGTGTGAAAGTAATCATAAAAGAGCCAGTACTTTGTTGTCTTTAATTAATTTACAAAATTTGAATAAGGAAGAGAGGGAGTCAATTGAAAAAATATGTACCAAATATTCTGACATTTTCTTCTTGCCAGGAGATAAATAATTAGAAACTACCAATATCTGTGAACACTCGATAAAATTAAAAAACAACATTAATCCTATTCATACTAAACCGTATAGACTGCCTCAATCTTTAAAACCTGAAGTAAATAATCAAATAAACAAAATGCTTCAGAATGATATAATCGAAGAATCCACTAGTGAATGGTCTAGCCCTATTTTGCTAGTTCCAAAAAAATCTGACGGCACTAAAAAGTGGCGTTTGGTAATTGATTTTAGGAAACTTAATGAAAATATTGTTGATGATAAATTTCCGTTGCCTAACATTACTGATATACTGGATTCTTTGTCAGGTTCGATATATTTTACTCATTTAGATTTACAACAAGGCTATTATCAGGTGAAATTAAATTCTGAGAGCAGAAAGTACACGGCATTTTCAACGAATACAGGACATTACCAATTAAAACGATTACCGATGGACTGGGCAACTCCTAGTATACACAGATGCAGGAACGTTCTTTACGAGTTATATGGTATGAAACAATATAACAAAGACTTGTCATTTCTTAGTTATGTTAGAAATTATTCAAAAACATTTAAAAAAGTTTGTTTCACTGCCAAGAGTTTGTATATCAGAGACAAAATACGCAACTCTGACAATAAAGTTAAAACGGTTTGGACAATTATTAATGGTGAATTGGGCAAAATCCGATCAAACGATAGTACCATAAAACTTGTCAATTCTGGTAGGGTCATTGACAAAAGTGCTGATGTTGCGCTTGCTTTTGAAGATTTCTTTAGTAGTGTCCCTGCTAGTTTAACTAAGAATTTAAATTCGTCTTCAGCGCTTGCAGAGTCTTTATTGAGGGATCACGTTGCTGAGTGTAACAAATTATTTGAATTGCGACACGTGACTGCTGATGAAATTGTTAAAACTTTTAAAACATTAAATTTTAAAAAAAACATGTGATCTCTGGGGTATGTCTGTAAATTTAGTAAATAATATCATAGAAAACATTGCCAATCAACTAGCGTTTATATTTAATCAGTGTTGCGACTGTGGTATATTCCCTGATTTACTAAAGTTTAGCAAAGTTATTCCTTTATTTAAAAGTGGTGACCAAGAAGACAGTAATAACTATAGGCCAATTTCCATATTACCAACTTTGAGCAAAGTCTTCGAGAAACTAATTTTAAACCAATTAAATAGTCATTTTGCATCAAATGGTTTACTGCACGCGAAACAGTATGGTTTCACAAAGGGGCGCTCTACCACTGATGCCGGAGTAGCTCTTTTGTCACATATATACAAAGCATGGGAAAATTCAAAGAATGCTTTGGGGATATTCTGCGACCTTTCTAAGGCTTTCGACTGTGTAGAACATTCCACTCTATTACGGAAACTAAATTTTTACGGTATCAAAGGTTTAGCTCAGGATCTCATAGCTTCATATCTTCAGAACAGGGTACAAACCGTTGTCGTTAATGGAGAGAAATCTCGCGGTGCGCCGATTAACATAGGTGTTCCGCAGGGATCTATCTTAGGACCGTTTTTGTTCTTAGTGTATATTAATGACCTACCTTATTATTTGCAGGATATGTGTGAAATAGTACTGTTTGCAGATGACACCTCATTAATATTTAATGTGGATAGACATGACACAAATGTTGACGAAGTAAACTCTGCTCTTTTACGCATATCCAATTGGTTTAATGCTAATAATTTACTATTAAATACAAAAAAAAACAAATTGTGTAGAATTTATCCTCCCAAATGTAAAAAAGGTGAAAAGGAATATTATTTTAAACGGGGAGGTATTATACCCTGTGGAATCGACTGTTTTTCTTGGTGGTTTGACATTAGATGAGAAGCTTCAATGGGGGGCCCATGTTACCACCACCGCTGCTAAGCTCAGCTCAGCTGCATATGCAGTTAGAAGAATAAGGCATCTCACCGATGAAGAAACGGCTAGATTGGTTTACTTTAGCTACTTTCATAGCATAATGTCCTATGGAATTCTGCTATGGGGCAGGGCTGCAGATATAGAAACTATATTTATATTACAGAAAAGAGCCATACGCTCTGTATATAATTTGCGTGCTCGAGACTCACTAAGAGATCTCTTTAAGAATACTGGTATCCTTACTGTACCGTCGCAGTATATATTTAATAATATTTTATATGTACACAATAACGCTTACTTACACACAAAAGTAGGAGATAGACATTGTTATGACACAAGAAACAGAAATAAAATTGAAATGCCATTTTTCCGGCTAGCTAAAGTTAAAAATTCATTTATGGGCCAAGGTATACGCTTTTACAACAGAATTCCTCATAATATTAAAGAGTTTAGTAGTTCTAAATTTAAAACTTATATAAAAAATGTACTTGTCCAGAGAGCCTATTACAGTATTAAGGAATATATGGAAGATAAAAACCCATGGAGGGTTGTCGCGTAAAAACCACAGGACAGTTCTTTGGCATATTATGATAATATATTATGATATTACATATTTAATTTGTAAAATTGTAAATCTGACATGATTAAAAAGAGCAACTATGGAGTTTCTTGCCGATTCTTCTCCGTAGATACTGCTTTCCGAATCGGTGGTAAATGTTAAAAATATATGTACTTAATGACGTTTCAAAAGTGCTTCTAGAAGAAGTCTAATTGAATAAATAAATGTTTGAGTTTGAGTTTGAGTTTGACTTAAAACTTCATGTAGTGCATTTAGTAGAGTTATGTCGATAGCGATGTCAGGTTTAGCTTTTGAGAAGTGTTTTATTTATTTAGATGATCTGATTATATTTGGACGATCGCTGACAATGCATAATCAAAATTTGATAGATGTATATTTTGAAAGATTAAGAAAGGTAAATTTAAAATTAAACCCAGCTAAGTGTCAATTCCTCAAAAAAGAAAAATTATATTTAGGTCATTTTAGTCTCAGCAGAAGGAGTGTCTCCTGACCCTGAAAAGACAAAAATTTTAGAAAAATATCCAGTTCCACAAAATGCAGATGAAGTTAGACGGTTTGTTGCTTTCTGTAATTATTATAGGAAATTTGTACCAAATTTTGCGACTATTTTCATACCTTTAAATCGCTTATTAAGAAAAGATGAAACTTTTGTTTGGGATTCTGAGTGTCAAAATGCGTTTGATTAGGTATTTGAAAACTTCACTAATGACTCCACCGATATTACAATACCCTGATTTTTCTGATTCAAACGAATTCATTTTACAAACCGATGCGTCTGATATGGCTGTGGGAGCCGTATTATGCAATGGGAATATGAAACCAGTAGCATATGCGAGTAGACCGTTAAATAAAGCCGAAAAAAATTATCCCGTTATTCAGAAAGAATTAACCGCTTTAGTTTGGGCAGTAAAGTATTTTAGGCCCTTTCTCTTTGGTAGAAAATTTACAATTATGACAGACCACAAACCATTAATTTATTTATTTGGTGTCAGAGACCCATCTAGTAGACTAATAAAATATCGGTTAAAACTTGAGGAGTATGATTTTAAAATAGTGTATGTAAGAGGCAAAGACAATGTTATCGCAGATGCATTGTCAAGAGTGGCTATAACATGAGATGAATTAAAGAGTGTGACTGAACAGGTTTTAGCAGTAACAACTAGAGCACAAAAGAGAAGGATGGAAGAGAATAGTGTAAAAGAACAAAGTGCGCTTAATAAAGACACTGACGCGTGGCCTGATCAACCACGGGTTGTGGAATTATTAAGACAGCCGAGTGATTCTATAGAGATGAAGCTAGTGGAAGGAGATATTATAAGAAAAATTAAGAAAGAAAATATAAAGATAGAAGAGAAAGATTGTTTTGTGTATGTCGAGAATAAAAGGGTATTATTTGTTGATTTAAGCTTTAGATTGCAATTCTCGCGAGCCG
>CAJQZM010035779.1:0-45450 GCA_907164665.1 Colias nastes | reverse complement strand
TACGTAGATTTTTTTTTGTTTGAGTGGGAATCGCCCTAAAGTCGCTTTTGGCATTCGCCGGCCGCTGCGTAAAGTCACAGTACAGTGAAATGGAACGTCTTGGTCCGCTTTTTTGCACAAGAAAACGGATAAATGCGCTTTTTTCGCACAAAAAATTATTAACTTTAAAAATTAATAACTAAAAAACTACAAGTTTCCTAACGATAATATTTTGGAATTACAATCTTACATTACCTAGCTAACTAACAATATAAATATTTCCAACAAATTCGTGCGGCAGTTAACTAAAGCCAACCCATTAATAACAATAATATACGAGAATAACATCTCGATTTTATGTTATCAAGTTTAACATGACAGAATAATATGTCTGCACTTTGCCAGTATTATTATCAAGGGAAAATATTTGATTTTTTGTAACTTTTTATTTTCAAAGACTATTCAAATTTGATAATAATGTCACACAACTAACATAATTTTTAAGTATGTATTATAAACATAATATATTATAAACATAATATTATATTGGTTTAAACTAGCGCAACGGAGTAGAGCGATTAGAAATATACACTTTCTTCATAAATATTTTTAAACATGTTTATTTATTATTTAAAGAACCCAGGTAGAGCTTAAAAATAATATAAATCTAAGCCGTAGCTGTAATCTTTACTAATATTATAAAGCTGAAGAGTTTGTTTGTTTGTTTGTTTGAACGCGCTAATCTCAGAAACTACTGGTCCGATTTGAAAAATTCTTTCGGTGTTAGATAGCCCGTTTATCGAGGAAGGTTATAGGCTATGTATCAACGCTAAGACCAACAGGAGCGGAGCAATGCGGGTGAAACCGCGGGGAACAGCTAGTATGATTATATTCCAAGATGATTAAATGATACTAGCAAAACATTGATAAAAAATACGCAACATAATATTTGGCTCCCCAACAGAGAAACTAATTATTATTTTTAGAGCTCATGTTATATGAAGAATATAAGTATTATAATATCCCTACTTAACCTTTTTTAAAGATTTAAAAAGTGATGAAGCTTCACAATATTTACCATTTTTAATGCAATGCTAAATATAAAATTTTTCAGACGGACCCAGCTGAATGGCGAAAGGTATTCTTCTTGGCTTCAGCTATATATTTTTTTTCAAACTTGATCTTCGTGCTGTTTACAACATCAGATCGTCAGTCTTGGAATGAACCCGAGGAAGAGAATGGTAAATTCTTCTTCATTTGTAATAAATATTATTCGTTACTTAGTAATTTACCGTTATTATGTAAAAGGGAAAGATTTCAATTTTTTAGATTGAAATGGACAAACTGAGAAACTACTAAACCAACTTTGAATATCTTTAGGCTAAAAGCTACGTTTCTTTAAACATTATTAAGTACCTAACTCTAAATGTAAAATAAAATTTCCTAAAATGTACCGACTCTTTACTTTTTTGTATTCCAGAAACAAAAGACATGGAGCTGCAACCAGCAAATGACAAGAATAACAGCACTGCCTCAAAATTGTGATAGAAACATGCTTGTATACTGTATTTGATTTTAGTTTAATTCATGTAAATAAATACCTAGTCGTAAGCTTAATAGTTTCTGTTTAAATTTTTTACTATTAAATTTTAAGATATTTCATTACTAGAACCTACCCGCGCCTTCATCACGCGAAATAAGAAAACACCGCATAGTTCCCGTTCCCGTGCATATTCTGATATAAAAACTATCTTACGTCCTTTCTCAGATTTCAAACTATATTTGTACCAAATTTTATTCAAATCGGTTCATTGGTTTAGACGTGAAGAAGAGTCAGACATACAGAGTTACCTTCGCATTAATCATATTAAGTTAGGTTTCTCAAAATAGGAATACCTATATTAATTATTGTAATTTAAATTACATGTATTTATGCATTAAACAACATTTAATTAACAAATTAAAAACAAATTCGGTATCATGTTTTAGTTAAAATCTTGTCTAAAGTTTTGACATTTGAAAACATATGTTTTATCACAATTAATGCTAGAAATATAAAGGAAAGTAAGATAATAATTATGTATCTTCTAACAGAGCGAGCATGTCCTTAATTAATTTACCTGTCCGAAACATTTACAATTTGTGGTAAATTAATTTCCTAGCTAACAAGTCATTTCGTATTTCTGCCTGTAAGAGTTTTAGGGTACTTTTGAAATTTTAATTAAATATACAGGGTGGCTTGATATAGGTGTTTTATAGGGGTGGTATAGCTCATTTGGAGTTAAAAAAGGTAAACATTATGAGTGAAATGAAACTTATGAGTTTCAGAAATATTTACATTTTAACTTTTTTTTTTAAATTTTCCAAATTCTTAGGAAAAACGATAAAAATTATTAGACTAGAACCTGCTCACTACCTAGTAAAAGTATATTATATTTTGGTGCTGGTGCTTGTTTTTTCCACTTAATCCAATTATTAATTACAGTAGGTATAGGTAAATGATAAAATTGCTTTCAGTGTAAATTATTTATTTATTAAAAATATAATTAAGCAAATGGATGAATTGAAAAATATGTATTACATACACACATAAACGCGCACGCATACACACACACACATGTAGGTATATTTTAAATTCTAAATAACAATAAACTTATGTCGTCCTCACTACCTAACCATAAACTTTTGAATTATGTGAAACATATTCCGTCATATTGGCCAACATTGCCCACAGGGGTATCTTTGCCCAAAAATCAATTCATAAGAAAAATTTTAAATTGCAAAAATACCTTTATACTTTGGCAACATTAATAGTATTTGGTGTAAAATAGGTTATATGTATGACAACACTGCCTATTGTGTGTGTCGCTAACTTAAATCAGCAACTTGTTGTAACTCGTCGAATATCATGTGTGATTTTGCGGGCAAAAAATGGTGAAATTCAAGTGATAGTTTGTGCATGATGGCTAAAACACAGGTTATTTTTACTCATAACATGTTATAAAATAATGTTTGAAGAGTGTTTTAATGCTATTATTACCACTGAAGGATGTTTTAAACAAAAGTTACAATGGTGGGCAAAATTACCCAATAATGTAGCGATCTATATTTGATAACATTGCCCACCATCAAAAAATGCTTAGGGTTGGCACATTTCATATTACCACATAATTTGATAGTTAATAATATTACTTCTATTCGGTTAATTTCGGAAAAATAAGCTTAATTTGGTCTCCCAGAAAGAACCATGGTAAATAAAGTTAAATTGCTGAATTTTAAGCACAACTGAAATGTAAAAATATGTTTATTTTTATTAAATAGTCACTGAACAATATTCTGTTTTGCTTTTTTTATCTTTTTATTGCCTACAACATAATCCTACTACGAAATATTTGCAGTAAAAGAAATCGGAAGTCATGCTCATTTTACTGAGATGTACCAACCCTAGGCTTTTTGGAAAGCGAAATGCGATTTGTATGAAAATAGAAAAAATACCTGGGTTACTTTGCCCAGCCACTAAAGTCGGGAACCTTTCATGATACTGCTTTGATTTTTAAAGTAAACGACATCTTTTCCAACATTTTTGAATTGGACTTTAATATAATCTGGCTAGAGGTCATATTTACGTCAAAAATCGACGTGGGCAATGTTGGCAACAAGTTCAGATAACTTTACCCGCCCTCAAAAACAGACAAAAAATGAATAAAATGTTGAAGAATAATGAAATTTTCTACAGCATTATATGCACACGATCTAAGAAAAACATATGCTAACAGAAAATACTAACGTTGCCATAGAATTTTTTTGCGGAAATTGAAATTATTCATAAAAAGCGGGCAATGTTGGCCAATATGACGGTTTTATTTCTGTAATTGTATTTTGTTTCCGAGGGCGGGGACCTGGTGATCTGTGATACCGGTTAAAACCCATTTCAGACCAGCTCCTCCAACTCCAGCTATGTTTTATATTTTTGTATGCATGTAGATTTTATGTGATTGGGAATTGTGAGGAGAAATAAATAAATGATTTGATTTTGATTTGATTATGATGAATGTAATTAATTATAATATACTTTATCATTTTTAACGCCATTGAAAAAGTATGTTTATGTTCTAAAAGTTTTTACTTTCAATAATCCAAATCAAAGTTAAATGCACTGTGAAATGAGAATTTTATGTAAATACAAATAGCACAGCTTACCCATATTTTTAAGGATTAATGTCTCTAAATTTCAATAATGTAATCAAGAAGCCTGTGCTGTCTTGTACTAAAAATCAATTTACCTACTTATTTATGCAAATTTTGATCTTATTAATCCATACTTAAAATTGCTAACAAATGCAAAAGCTTAAAATACACAAATAAACCCCAGATATCATATCTTCCAGATAATTCAGTAACTTTTGATATAACTTACTATTCAACAATCGAAACTCATTAAAACACATATCACATTCAATACATTTATTTCACTCCAACTTCACTATCACTACATAGTATAAAACAAAGTCGCTTTTTCTGTAGGTACCTATGTCCCTATGTCCCTTTGTATGCTTAAATCTTTAAAACTACGCAACGGATTTTGATTCGGTTTTTTTTAATAGATAGAGCGATTCAAGAGGAAGGTTTTAGTATATAATTTATTAGGTTTTAGACAAAGCGGGCGAAGCCGCGGGCGGTAAGCTAGTACATAATAAACAACAGTCTATCAATCATCAAATTGCTTGGAAACTTCAATCACTCTGATGAGATTATAAATGGTACCAGTAGCCCATCCCAGGAAAGCTCCTAATAGTGCTCCTGGAGGTCCACCAAACGCTGCACCCACTCCTATGCCTGCTACCGTCGCACCTCCAGTAGTTGCCAGACCTTCTGTGGCTGTATACGAGGGTTTTTCTCTCCTGGTTCTGGTCAAAACTTCGTGCACATGAGAGCTACCAGCCGTTTCTATAGGAGATGCTTCTACCACGAGAAATATGCAGATCAAGAATAATCCATAGAAGAGAACTTTCAAATCCATTTCGTAAGGTAGTAAGAGGTATCAGGTACTATTAGGTATTATTAGATACTATTTTGTGTCGTACTTCTTTTTAAATGTTAATAGGAACTGTTGATAATTAGGAGTGTATTCGATTATAATATATTTTCGGGACCCTCGATATGTTTGGGTTTCCCCCACTCTCGTGGTAATGATAATACAAACATAACCCTTTATCGTGATAAGTTTGGCAAATTATATGTATAGGATGTTTAATTGTTTAATTACCTACATACTTACAATCAAGTTATAACAGAGTATTTTAAAGTTAAAATTGTATACAAATATAGGTAATATTATGTATCTATACTTCATATAATAAAGCTCAAAAGTTTTTTTATTTGTTTGAACACGCTCATCTCAAGAACTACTGGTTAATTTTGAAAAAAATTCGGTGTTAGATAGCCCATTCATCGAGGAAGGCTATAAGGCTATATATTATCACGCTAAGACGATCCTCCACTCCTCTTCAGGAGCGGAGCTCTGCGGGTAAAACTGCGGGGCACAGCTGGGCATAATATAATATATGGTATTTCTTATGTCCGTCCGTTATCTTCTAGTTGGGCATGATGCATATGCATTTAAAATGTATTTTTACGTGTGCTTCGTTGCTCTACCAGATCGTGACTACATAGAAAATAATTATTATCATTATCTACCATTAACCCTATAACAGTTAAATAATACATAGTATAATCAAAAAAGCAATACAGTTTTATCTGACAATAATACTAGCTTAAATTAAACTTACTTGTAAAACAACACCCTTTAGTCTAACATGTTTAATTTACTGATTAATTCATTAGAAAAAGATAAATATAGGTCATCATAGGTAACTTGTGATAATATTATGTTTATCAGTAAAATTTTCGTACAGTTTGTTAGACTTTTGTTTACAGATTTTTTTTTTTCTAATTATTGTTGGAATGTAACAAGTCGATGTTAGAATGCATAGAACTTTAAAAGTTAGTATAAAATATGATATTATGTAGCCTATAGCTTCCCGCAAAGAGTAAATGTACCTATCATAAATGGACATCATAAAAACAGTTGTAATATGAAATCGTTGTTCCTGAGATTGACGTGTTCAAACAAACAAAATTTTCAGCTTCATATTATAAGAACTACCGTTTAGAACTGCTCATAGCAGTTACTGCTGATAAATCAACTTTAATCGTTATAAAAGGCCTTTAGAATGTGGGAATAATTATGATAATAATGGTCTAAGAGCCGGTGGTAGACCTTCACTGATCTGATAACCAGATGAGGCGTATTTTTTTTAAATATAATTTTTACCTGGTTATCCGATCGGTAAAGGTCGATCTCTCACAGTCTCCTCTACTATAATTAAGTAGTTTTAAGTAAATTTAGTAGTTTTAAATTCATATGGGCCGTAGTTTTAAGTTATATTAAGACCTTTAACTGTAACTACATTTGTTGCCTGAAATAAATAAATAAATAAATAATGATGATCAATAAGGCAGTGTATTCTTTCATTTACAATATTCAAAATTGTGTCTATAAAGTAGTGTTCATTCATTGTTTTTACTCGACGTTCATTATTCGAAACCACAATATGAAGGTAAATAACCATTTTTATTTTAATTAACGGTGAAAATTTTGACGAGAGTATGACAGGAAATTTCAATATTTTCTGACTTTAATTAATGAAGATTATTACAGTACATTTAAGAGGATTAAACGATCTTTATTTTTAACGAGATGAAAAATAACGTTAAATTTTCAGTCGGTCTGGCATACTGAACCTCCCAAACGCATGAAGCGTTTTCATTGCAGCTATTTATTTATTTACATTCTTCTGGAGCTTATGACTCTTATATTTGATGATAATAGAAAAAGAAGTAAGAATAGAAGACTTTAAATAATTTTTCATAATATATAATTAGAATTTTTTTTTTTCACTTTTTCATTGCTTTAAATTACCTTGTGAGTTGAAATCCTTTATTTTTCATAATGAAAATCGATGAAAACGCCTTTCCGTAAAAAAATGTGTGAAATATCCAATAACTATAAGTTTTGCTTATTTAGGCGGGTCCTCTATAAATACGTGAAGGTTTTTTCTTTTACTTAAATAAAGGTCGACTGCTGTACTGTTTACGAAGACCCAAACATAAATAAAACGTTCGTTTGTTTAGTTGTTAGCTTACCTACCTCAGGAAGTATTAAATCGAATTGACGTGTTGGATAGTTCATTTATCGAGGGAAACTATAGGCTATACAGCATCATGCTACGACCTAAAAAAGCGGAATAGGAATGGAAAGAATTGCAAAATTAGGAAGAAATATTCGATGAGTTTAAAAGCAGAAAGATAAATTCAGATGAAGTTGGATGGGTCAGCTAGTCTATACAGAGTAAGCTTCTTAAGCTTAGTGTGTACAGGCGATTATTACGTAATTATTACAGAAATCATAAAACTTTGAGTGGTATCGAAAGTTCTCTACCTGAATAAGTTAAATAATAATAACTTTTCAAAAATAAAACGAGAAATATGTACATTGTTTATGCTTGGATAACTGGACAGATTTCTGTAAACGGAGAACAATTTTCAGGCCAAGTTTATTTTTTCAGTAAAAAGTTTTGTTTAATTAGAATCTATATAATATATAGTAGATAACATACCTTTAAAGTCGTAGAACAAAATATTTTTTGGGATTGATGAAGTGAAGCTGCCTGCAAGAAGTGATGCGAAAATTTTCTTTAGCCCTATATATATAATTTTTATTTTTATTTCCTACACATTTTTGGTATCTCCATAAAAAATCTCCTTAGTAGGTACTTACCTATTTTTATGAAGATACGCATGTATTGATAGATTATTTCTTAAGAAACACGACGTCAGTAGATTCGCAACGATTACCTCCCATTAACTTGAAGATTATGCATTAAAACGTGAAACTTTTATCAATCGATAAACCTTGTGCTGTATTACTAATGGATTTATTCTCACTATACTCACATAGATAATTTTTATTATTATTTTTTCAATGTATCTACGTCTTTTCACGACTCTGCGTATCATTCTAAATACTTAAAATGAATACATTTTTTGATCGCAAGCATTAAATGAAAAACATTTATTTTAATTCAAATATAAATCGAAAAATAAAGTAGATTGATTATCCATTTAGTGATAGAGCAAAATAATTTTACAAATTTATAAAGCAACAAGTAAGTTTTACTTGCACACGAGCGTAATAGTATTATAATTTATAATACTCTACCTTAATACTTCTGCATTCTCTATGTGCTTATTTAAAATTAAAAGTTATTCTTACTATTTTGGTAACAACCTGAATCGACACCAAACCACAGATCAAACAACCAAATAAGAACTTATTATACTTCAAAATAAGCTATTACAAACACTTATAAAACGCAGTAAACGCATCTTCTGAATAATTATGTCTTAAGTTAGTAGTTCCGGTTGGAAATCACGTACAGAAGGTGTCATATTTTATTGATAGCATTCTAATGAGTTCACAGGAAAATGTGCTATTTTATTGTAGTAAGAAGGATAACAAATACATGGTGCACTTAAGATTTTTCTATGGCTTTAGATGCTAATATCATAAAAGGAGAGCGATATATTTTTTTTTCTTTATTTTGTTTTTATTTATATTAACTCAAATTTTTATATAAAAATTAATACTAAAAAAGTATTTTCAAATAAATTGGAAGGGATAGTAAATAGATACGACAGAATAACATTATATTGATATTATATTTATTGACTCTACATAACCAAGAAACCATTTTGGAAAATATCCCATAGATGGCGCTGGCGATATAACCAAAAAGGTATTCGTCTAGAAGAAGACCTATTTCCATTTATTCCTTTCTTTTCTAATAAACAATAGATGAAATCTATAAGAAAACAGATCAATAAACACAATATTTATTGTTTATCTAAATCATATGGCTATAAGGAACACGATTAGAGGAAAATTTGAGGAAAAGTCGTGAAGGTTCTACCATTCTGTCCATTTAGGTATAAATGTGTGCTACTTCGCATAAAAATTGAATATTAGGAAGTAGGAAAATAATTAATAACGTTTTAAAAGTAAACTAGGATTTATTCCCTCGAAAATAGACCAAAGTATACGGAGATAATTTAATATCAAATTAAAAAAAATGATGATACAGGGTGTGGCTTTTCCTCAAAAATTTTAAACGTATTCTTATCAAGTTATCACTATGGTTTATAATTTTTCTTACTACCTATGATAAATAAAAATATTCAAAATAATTTTGAATTATGCTCATACCTGCGTATGGTTAGCATTATATAAATTGTTACATAGGTACTAAAATGTATTGTGTGTGAATATTATGTTGTAGATCACTTTACTATTGATAACGTTTTTCTATATACAATATACATGCTATAATATAATTATTCCAAAACCGTTCTATATTATTCCACTGATGTACGTTACGTAATATTGAAGTATAATATAGTACAATAACATGTAAATTATCTTAATGCAATTTATTATATTATTATCATGCAAATTCCATCAGTATGGTAATATACTTAAATGCAAGGCACCAACCGAAATATTGGCATCTAAATATTTATATATAGACAGCTGTTATCCTAGAAAAGTTTTAAAATAAACCAATATAATATTTAGTTTAGTTATTATCTACACTAATATTACAAAGAGGAAAACTTTGTTTGTTTGATTGTAATGAATAGGCTCATAAACTACTGGACCGATTTTGATGAAATTTGGCACACATAATCTTTAGACCCTCAGAAAGAACATAGGCTACCTTTTATTGCGAAATATGTACCACGGGCGAAGCCGGGGCGGACCGCTAGTAAAATATATAATAAAGATTCCAGTCCGATGTAAAGATTAATGAAATGTGTACCTATACAAGACAAGATTTAAAAAAAACTTCCAGCTAGCCAATTGAACTTAAAATGATTTAAGCTCAATTTCTAATAGGTCTTTTAGAAAGATAAAAATGATTTCTTAATTACAATAATCAAATGGTTGACACCATTTCTTTAAAATGAAAGCAATAGGATATAGTTTTAGTTTTAATTTAAAAAATCTAATTCAAAACGAAACCTAAGATAATTAATAAATTTTAGTATTTTATTAAAATCCTGTACCTATACATAACGATAAACAAACACTAACTTATTAAGGAAAAGTCAAATAAGGCTTTTTTGCGTGTCAATTAGCAATTAATTAAAACAATATAGTTTTATTATCTACTAGCGGTCCGCCCCGGCTTCGCCCGTGGTACATATTTACGTTTTCTCTACATAAGAACCATCCTCGTACTTCAAGGAATATAATAAAAAAAGAATTATCGAAATCGGTTCAGCCGTTCACACGTGATGCCGTGACAACGCGAAACGGGTGCGGACCCGCCGCCTTTTTATAGCTCCCGCCGCGAAGCGCGTCGAACGCGGCAACTGATACACAAAAATAATCCTTATGGCTGCATGATTCTGTATTCACGCGCGATGACTTATAGCGTATTTCATGTATAACTTTGGTATTTCTACACCGATTTACATGATTCTTTTTTTATTGAATAGGTAATAATGTTAACTTTTTTTAATTAGGGATGAGTGAGAGTGTTGTAAACGTAAGAGTAGACAAATATAATCAGAAAGCTCCGAATTGCTAAGCTATTGAAGTTTCACGTGTTATTGTGAATCAGTTTTAAAAGATAGACATATGCTGTCTAGGAATTTATTTTTACATAATAATAATAATTTAAGAACATTTGTGTCGTACATGATTTCTATGTAGCTTTAACCATTAAGGCTGCACACGCGACGGAAGCTTAAAAAATGGAGTAACTTCTCCCGTTTTCCCAATATTTCCCTTCACTGCTCTGCTCATATTGATCGTAGCGTAATAAAAAGTATACTATAACCTGCCCAGGAGTATGAAGAATAATTGTGCCAAATTTCGTTAAAATCCGTCGTGTAGTTTTTGTTTCTATAACGAATATACAGACAGACAGACAGACAGACAGACAGACAGACAGACAAAAATTTTACTAATTGCATTTTTGGCATCAGTAGCGATCCCTTATCACCCCTTCATAGTTTTTTTTTAAATATATTTCATGTACAGAATTGGCCTCTCTACAGATTTATTATAAGTATAGATAAGATTTGCATACTATAGATTTGCTTTGGATTGACCAATTAATGTAATTAGCATCTCATAATGCACAAACAACTTTATCTTTGAATAATGTAATACGCTTATATTTCCGTTGTGTTCAGGAAATTTTTCATTATTAGGCAAAAACTAAAGTAGAGAAATAAATCACTACATAGTATAAAACAAAATCGCTTGCTCTGTCCCTATGTATGCTTTAATCTTTAACTACGCACCGAATTTTGAAGCGGAAGCTTTGGCGAGCGGATTCCCGCGGCGGGAAAACCGCTCGTATAGTATCACCACAGTATTACAATATTATTTCCTACAGTAAGGAAACGCCTTTGATGTCGCGCGATGCCGCCGCCAGCGTAAGTACTTACGCTGCAACACGAAAATACGCTAGGGTTGCAACAAATGGGAAATAAAACAATTATTGTGATTATTAATATTATGATGAAAATATCATTTATTCATATGTAGTTACATTCAAAATAATTGCGATTATTAAATCTGATGTAATTATTTGTTTTTGGACACTTTATTTTTGGATGTTCTTAATTGTATAATAAGAACATCCAAACACATTACATTTAACTAAGTAATGCATTCGCATTGGGATGTACAATCTGATTAGAAAATAATGAGGACAACATATACAAAGCTTTGATTTTAATTCAACAGATACAATTAATACAATCTTTCTGAAATATTGTTTCCTTCTGGGATTTCAATGTAGATTTACATCCGTAAACGGAACAGTTTGTGCGCGCCATAATAGAATATGTAAGTACCTATGTATAATAAAATTATTACACAAAAATACGACTACGTCGTCCTTTCGCGCTAGGTAATGCAAACTAAGCGTGTTTGCGGTACGCGGCACGCGTCGCCCGACCCCCCGCCAGTTCCCCTCCGTTTCTCTGCACAAGTACATTCGTTTCCGTACTGTATAGATATTGTAATACTGTGGTATCACCCTTTGCACGCGGGTTAGTCAATTTATTATTTTTTCGAAATAAAGCTTTCACAATGAAACTAGATAAGACTAAGGTATAATATGTGGCTAATATATTCTGTCGTAGTAAAGTCATTGACCACTGCGCAATCAAGAATGGTTAGGTATTACATTATTTAATTGTACTATTTTATAACATTTATTATTGAGTACAAATTGATCACGTATTGTTTACTCAAGACCTAGTAATTGTAAATTACTAATTATTTTGTGAAAGCTGGAAGATTGTCGTATTTGTTTGTTTAGAAAGGTCCTAATATTATTGTGTAGATAATGTTATGTTCGTCAAAAAATATATTGCAGTGCAACTGAAAAAAACGTTAACTCACTGTACATTTTTTTGTATTGCATTTACAGAAGCGCCTTAAGCGGGTAGGTAATGGAGATACTACAGTTGAACCCTTATTTATAAAATATCAGTTTCCTTATTTATATGTGTCAGAGACGGTCAAAACTGTTTACATACATATTCAAGCATTTTTTTTATTTAAAGCAAAATTACCAAAATTAAAGCACAAATTATGAACACTGATGTAAACAGGATTTTGTTCAAAAAAATTAAAAAGTATAGTTGTTATGTTCGTTTCAAATTCTCGTTTGCAAAATATGATTAATTTATTTTGGTTTTATGGGATTGAATTAGCTTTATAAAATATAAATTTATAAAGAACTAGGTTTCCGCTCGCGGCTTCGCCCGCGCAGTCGAAGAAAAACCAGCATAGTTCCCGTTCCCGTGGGATTTCCGGGATTGCGCCATTTTCCCGGGATAAAAAGTAGCCTATGTCCTTTCTCGGGTATCAAAATATCTCCATACCAAATTTCATGAAAATTGGTTCAGTAGTTTAGGCGTGATTGAGTAACAGACAGACAGACAGAGTTACTTTCGCATTTATAATATTAGTATGGATAGAAAATATTCGATCACGGTTGTCACGAAAGACGGTTTTTAGACCGTGGCTTCTGAATAAATGTGCCAATTATTACAGTCTCTATAATATATTAGCTCTACCATATTATATAACTCTACTATATAACTTAACTAGCTGTGCTCCGCGGTTTTACCCGCAGTGCTCCGCTCTCTTTGGTCTTAGCGAGATGATATTATATTATAGCCTATAGCCTTCCTCGATAAATGAGCTATCTAACACCGAATGAATTTTTGAAATCGGAGCAGTAGTTCCCGAGATTAGCGCGTTCAAACAAACAAACTAACTCTTCACCTTTATAATATTTATAACTTAATTGATGATGATTTTTAGTGACAGTTATGTGCAGTGCACGCATTCTGACGTACAGTCTACTTATATGTATGAGTATACACTCATAGTAGGCTATAAACCACCTATAAACAACGTAAACACTATAGTATTGACGTACTATAATTCAGATAAACTTATATTAAAGATAAAGTGTTTATTTAACACTCCATAAAACGTTTATCGTAACGATCGTTGATAAAACTTAGGTTTTAACGAATTTAAAACAGTTTATTTGCTCTATGTCCTGATGTTTTGAATAGATTATATTATAACTAGCGACCCGCCCCGGCTTCGCACGGGTGCAATGCTGATACCTACAGAAAAACTGTAAACGTTGTATAAAAAAACATAGCGATCCGCACCGGACGGCCGCGGTACCGCCGCAAACGCTACGTCCCGCAATTTTTAAATCTGTAATATCTTCGAAAATATACACTTAAATCATACGGTGTAAAGGGCCATATAGATCTATATTAAATGAACAATGTATTCAAGGTATTTAATTGGTTAAGGATTAATGCTGTATTGGTTAAAATCGCTTCGAAAATTAGCCATTATTTGTCGTAAAAAGTAAATGACAAAAAAAAGTTATTGTGGGTTATCCATAAGAGATAGACATATACCATCACGGACTTTTCTGTAGACCTTTTCAATGTGTATAATACTTAGTACATTATTTTGATAAAACTCGTAGGGTTCAGCCTGCGTTTGCAATGTAGTACGCGGAAAAAATGTAATTTTTTACGACATCACATTGGAAACCTCGAAAAAAACAGTACTTCTCCACTATTTAATGGATGTTATTATACATATAAACCTTCCTCTTGAATCACTCTATCTATTAAAAAAAACCGCATCAAAATCCGTTGCGTAGTTTCAAAGATTTAAGCGTACAAAGGGACATAGGGACAGAGAAAGCGACTTTGTTTTATACTATGTAGTGATGTGACTGGCCGGTTGGCTTGGTTGGTAGTGACCCTGCCTTCCAAGTCACTGGTCGTGGGTTCGATCCCCACCCGGGGCAAATATTTGTGTGATGAACATAGATGTTTGCTCTGTGTCTGGGTGTTAATTATCTATATAAGTTAGTATGGGATCAGATCGTGCCGTGTATGAAAATAGTCCCGAAATATTTATTTATTTATTAAAGGAAAGTTTAGTACAGATAGAATAGCATGAATATAAGAAATAAATCGAGTTTTAATTCTCTTAAATAATAGCATTCAATGCTATTACATATAAACACTGATACAATATGCTAGAAAGTCTTCTTAGAGCTAGCGCGCAAGAGCAACTTTTGTTTCCGCAACTATTTTGTCTCTCCCATCAACTCTATGGGCTAGTAAAAAAGTCTCCCGGGAGTTGCGCTGCTACGTGCGCGCAGCGCGCACTTTCTTACTAGCCCATGGAGTTGATGGGAGAGACAAAATATGTAATTGCGGAAACAAAAGTTGCTCTTGCGCGCTAGCTCTTAAAAGCTCAAAAATTTAAGGTGAATTCTCAACATTTTCGATAGAGACAACATTATGTAGATCTATATTGATATTAATATATACCCCACAAAGTCTAGGTAAATGACAATACCATAAAGTTACAAAATAATTTACACTAAACAAAGATACAAATCAAAACATTAACTGATAAAATGTATTTCCGGGCTAAATTCATAAAGTACTACATGGAATTACTTCCAACTGTGCATGAATTTGTAAAGGTAGGGTCAATACATAGGCTATATATTATCATCACGCTAAGACCAAAACGAGCGATGCGGGTAAAACCGCATTGCACAGCTTGTATGTACATAAGGTTATATATAAGCGGTGTTGATAGCTGCGCGCGCGCAGAGCGGATCGGTGTCCGCTTCCGAGTAACCAAGGCACTGCCCTTGATCCTAGATAGATCATTTATCTTTTTTGATCTTAGATCGCAGTGTAGTGTGTGAACATGAGTGAAGTGACAACCAGTAAGCCGGGTAAGTTATTAAGTTAGATTTTAAGTTAGCAAAGGAATAGTTTTAAATTAAGTTTGTTTTAAGTTACAAAGTAGCAAGTTGATTTTAAATAAGTAAACAAAGATATCTTTGAACATAGTTTCATACTTAACAGTTCTGATTTTTAAAATAAGTTAACATAGATATTATTGTTTTTATTTACGTAGGATAGTAACATCTGTGGTAACTTATTTGAGTTCATTTTTGGAAATTACATGTACTTATTGTAAAATTTTCGTTTTTATTTCTCATAGAGATTAATGAAATAACAACGATACATTGTGACTTCGCTCGTAAGGAACTTGTTAATTTTAAAGTAATTTTTTCCTGTTGCAAAAACTTCCAAAATGCGGCAAAAGTCGAAACGTGTTTTAATAAATTCGTAAATTTTGAAATTTTGCTTGCTAACCTTCAAAATTGGTCGCAATTTTACATAAATGCGGTTTTTAATAGACATAGTTATTCAAGAAGAAGGTTAATTTGTTTATAACATGCATAAAACGGCAGAGAATATTATTTAGTATCAGGAATACCCATGCGGAACCTGGGCGGGTAACTTGTATCATTTACTAGCTGTGCTTCGCGTTTTCATCCACCTGGCTCCGCTCCTGTTGGTCTTAGCGTAATGATATATAGCCTATAGCTATCCTCGTTATATGGGCTATCTAACACCGAAAGAATTTTTCAAATCGGACCAGTAGCTCCTGAGATATGCGCGTTCAAACAAACAAACAAACTCTTCAGCTTTATAATATTATATTAGTATAGATATTAGGTTTATAACATGCATAAAATAGTAGAGAATGTTTAATAGCAGTATTGCACCCGTGCGAAGCCAGGTTGAGTCGCTAGTATTATTTAAAATGGAAAGAATCAAACTTGATCCTATAATGAGGCACGTACGCTTTTCCGATAATACAATCTAAATCCAAGCAAATCTTATATTTAAGATATTTTAACCGCCCTCGGTAACTCCTTCAAAGTTAGATAAAATACGAATTTATCTTAAACAAGTGTCAAATTTAGTCTAAGATCCCACAGCAGGATTAGTGCGTTCACAGTTTTTTTTTTTGCTAAAACCAAACTTTTATGTATATTTATAATTATTAGGAGAATATATATCGACTAGGTTGCCAGTCTTTTTTTTTTATACATAGATAGGTGGACGTTTGACCCCAGTCCCACCTGATGGAAAGTGGTGACGAGATCTAAGGTGGTAAGTCACGCCCGCCTAGAAAGTGCCTGTTAATTCGTCTCTTGAAAATTCCCATGTTATACTTCTCTGGAAAGATGGACGCCGGCAGAGAATTCCACTCTTTGGCAGCTCGCATTAAGAAAGAAGACGCAAAGCGTGCTGTGCGTGCAGTCGGCATTTCTACCAGATAAGGGTGGTATCCCGCCGTACGCCTGGACGTCCTTTGGAAAAAAGGCGAAGCTGGGATAAGGCCATGTAATTCAGTTGCCCATTCCCCGAAATGGAGTCGATAGAAAACTGAGAGACTGGCGATTTTGCGGCGATGACAAAATTTGGCCGCAAGCATTTTTAATAAAAAAAATTTGATCGATTTTTCGGGAAACATTTCGTTCGCTACTTATTTATAGGTAATTGACGGAGAAGAATAGCTTTAATTTGATATATTATGATTCATAAATGTGCGTTATGAACGTATAAATGGATCGAAATCATCAACCTGTTTGCACCAGGCTTTGACTGGCAACCCAGTCGATATAATATATTCTACTACATAATTATAAATATACAAAAAAATTTGGTTTTAGCAAAAAAACTATGAACGCACTAATCCTGCGGTGGGATCTTATACTAATTGTGACATTTACGTATGCGGATTTTAATGGAATTTTTATTATTATTTTATTGTCTTTCAACCTTTTCACTCAAAAACTATACAAAAAATTTTGAAAAAAAAACATGTTTTAAGAACTAAGTAGGTATACTAGAGTAGATGTATCTTTATATTTCCCTACCGAAAACACAGATAAAGATCACTCAACTCAAACTCAAACTCAAAACAATTATTGCAAGCTATGTGCATTTTGATATACATCATTTGTGTATTGCAATAGCGACGCTTTTGAATTATACAGTTATTAGATTTGACAGTTTATGCTAGTATGGTCCAAGATGATTTTCTGTATTTACTACTAGCGGTCGTCCTGGCTTTGCCCGTGATGCGTAAACCGCACAGAATACTTAATAGTAGCTAACGCTACATATAGGCTAGAACAAGGCCAGAGAATACAAGGATCACGTAGGTACATATCCAACGGTCATAATTTTTTTGAAAATCGATCTAGGAGTTCTTGTTGAGTTCTTGTGACTTGCGCGTTCAAACAAACATACTTATGCTACTTAAATATTATTAAGTATAGAAGCAGTTGGTAAGTTGGTAAAATAATCAACCTATCACACCCACAAACATAATAATGTTTGTGGGTAATATAATAGGCTTAATAGTTACCGGTAGTACAAGTAAATACTGGTAAATACAGCCGGTTTATTTGTAGTACCTACATAAAGAATTTCTGAATAAAATTATAGAAGTACCTACTACCTAGATTTATCAACACGACTGAATAACATTCGGACTAATAATGTGCTAATAATCTGTCCGTTAAAAGTGGGTAAAATTCGAGTCTAAAGGAGTTGGTTACATACAGACATATTACATAGGAAACAAAAGCGTGTTAAAATACATATCTATACTTTATAATATTATAAATCTGAAGAGTTTGATTGTTTGTTTGTTTGAACGCGCTAATCTCAGAAACTACTGGTCCGATTTGAAAAAATCTTTCGGTGTTAGATAGCCCATTTATCGAGGAAGGCTATAGGTTATATATCATCACGCTATCACAAACAGGAGCGGAGCAATGCGGGTAAAACCGCGGGGCACAGCTAGTTTCGTTACACAACAAAGTTTGAATTAGTTACTATGGGAATTTAAACGATCCGTTTTTTGTGAACACATTATTAAACTAGTCATTACAATGCTTGGTTGGTTTCAAAATAAAATGGGTTTTTATCAATTCCACTTAAATTATTATAATTTTCGTCTGTATTATGGAAATTGTATGCAAAAATTGATATAAATATTAGATGGTGTAGTTTATGTGGGTACTTAATTCTTATATCCACTGTTTATCCAGTGTTGTTTGACCCCTGAATAGTACAGACCCACTTATATATCAGAGACCTAGATATAACAGTCAATATTCTACTATGTTTAGAAGTTTTATAAAATAGGTCAGCTTGTACTAACATTCTTGCAAAGTTATGCTGAAGTAGTAATATTATCAATTTCAATATGAGCACTTTAAATGATAAAATGCAACTATGTAATTCGAATATTCTTATATTATATATATGAATATTAATATCTTAAGGACCCGTAGTGGGTCCTTATGGTGAACTAAAATTGATTTATTTTAATATTCTACTACCTACTTAAAACCAGCTTTAAATATTATTTTAATTGAAAACTTTTGGATTCGCAGTTGATTATCGAAAATTGGCTAAAACTAACAACGACCTCTAAAATTAGGTGCTTTCAATGAAGAATCGTGTACAAGCTTACTGATTTATTAGGTACACTCAAACATATTCCATGAGAATAATTATTTAATTAAATAGCATTATTAAACTTAAAATGTGTTAATTTAATTATTTTCTTAATATGTTAGGTATGTTCTCACGAATTAAGGCAAAAAAGAGCTGCCGAGCATGTGTCATAAGTGAAACTTCTTTCTTTGGCAAGATTCAAAGATACAAAAATCGTCGCCTTACTCCATGACGTTACGGTGTTTCCATGACGCGACCTCTCAACTCAGCTAAAGAAGATTCACTTCTAAAATAGATTGCGATTGACATTAAATTTTATTTTTAACATTTCTCGCAGGATTTCATTAAATAATTTTAACAGATACAAACAAAATGTGTCCTTATTTTTGTATGAGACTCTATTTTAATGAGACGTTAATATATTCAATAAATATTAAATACCCATGCTCCGGTCCTACTCAGAAATTTTAATAATACAAGAAAATATAGCACGTCCCTTGTCCCTTTTCCTGTCAAAATGTATAATTGCGTTCGTTAATAATTCTCTTTAAATAATCTCAATTTAAAATTTATAAATCGCATAAGAAAACGGTGTTTGTAAAACAACTATAGAAAACAAACACGCTATGACCATTCAAGGAGTTATTATGATAATAATTTATAGTTTTCAATAAGTTATTGTTCATAATATTATGGACAGTAATCAATATTTCCACCTCTCATGAGCCACTTATATCTAAAGTAGGTATTAAACAATTCTAATATATAAATTAATCTTTAAAAGTTTTGTTTATTTGTCACGATTTAATTCAATCGACTCGATCGATTTTAAAACTTTTTTGCCCTTAAAAAGCTACATTTTACGGTAACAGAAAATATTCTATCTGTTTTTCCGGGTTAACCCGGGAGAAGTGTCTAGGAAGTTTTATTCATGTTACATTGAATTATTAGTCAAAGGGCAGACAAAAATTCGGAACTGCTACGTAGATTTTTATATCAGAATAGGTCTTAATAATAATATAGTAACTAGGTATAGGTATGTATCCCGGTAGGCTTTGAATTGAGAACCTCATTTATATCGGCTGCGAAAAAAGGAAGGTTATGTTTTTCGTGTATAATATGTATGTATACCAGTCGCTCCCCGTCTTATGAGAGATACCTCTCTCTACCTACTCTACCTATGTTTGTAAACATCAGAATTGTGGTAGTGACATAGGCTACATAAATAAGCAGTCGGGTTTTTGTTTTTACAATAAAAAAAATTCTTGTTTTGAAGTCAGATGACAACACAGATTATGATCTTTAATTTTTATTTATATCTGTAAATTTTTGATACAATGACTACGCTTAAAATACAGTTTGCATACTGCATTGTTGACTTTGACACAAATGACGTTAGTCGTCAATATGACATATCTGGAGGGCCTATAATATATTATATACATGCCCTTATCTATAGATAAGGGCTTATTGAGATATAAGCAGATACCTCTTGATTGACCTATATCAATGTTTTGATATTCAAGAACAATTGATGCTCTGATTTTGATAAGATTCTTTGCTACACGTGAACTTGATTTGACATGCTAGATTTGATATCAACTGTTTGAAAAAGCGGAAAATGTTCTCTTATATAACTGATATACAGTGCGACATAAAAGAGATGAAATTAATTAATTTGGAACTAATTTTTTTTTCATTATCTGGCAACCCTGAATTTTCAATGCAGCTGTCAAGTTGAATAAAAATTTGTTGTTTTTTTGGTGAAGTTGAGAATTCATTATATAAAATTGTAATTTTGAACAAGAAATTTACTCAAAAAAGGAGAAATCATGAAAAAGGTTAAACGTAGCGGTGTCCGTGATGCCATATATAAAGTTTTCATTCGGTGTTTCTCATAATTTCAAGCTGAAAAACGAGAAAAATATTTGGAAAACGTTTACAAACGTACAGCAGATTATATCGGTGAGATTCCATTTATTTTTGCTCAGTACTACGTAAAATAGAATATTCCATTCGTGACGAGTGTTTAATGTACGTATCTATGGCGATTATTACGTTTTTGAAATTTAATTTGAGGTTATTTGGATGTAAACAAAAACTAGTTTTTATAGTGCGACCAGCACAATTTGAGTCAAGAAGCTATATCCAATCCAACCAGCCTTAAATAGTATAGTGATAACTATTTTCATACAGCTATCTATGAATCCTTACTTACTACTTACTAGAGTGGCGCAGGGACCCAAAGTGAGTCTTGGCCTCCGACATAAAAAAAAAAATAGTTTTATGCTACTAAATAAATATGCTATATGTACTATTTTATTTAATTAATCTTAATTCGTTTGTTATAGGGATTTCTGAAAGCACAGTACGCAGGATAGTGGAGCAAGGGAGTAAAAATGAAGGAGAATATCTACAAAAAATAAATAAAAATATGTAGTTTTCAAATCACCTTGTTTTTTTTTTTTACCTGACGGACCCAGAAAGAGGGTAATGTGTTTGAGCCTTGTTTGAGCTGTATGTATGTATGTATGTTTGTTTGTTCGTATGTTTGATTCTATGTGCGCCTCTGCAGTCTAAATGGCTTGACCGATTTTTATAAACTAATTCCAAATACATTTAAGTAAAATTTGACCTAGGTAGGTCATTTAAAATACTAATGTATTTTTGTCTTAAATTTACACGATGATGAATGAAACAACTTTAAATCGCGGTATTTATTACTTTTTATATTTTTGATTTTTATTCTATAGTATCAAGGTCGCTTGCGTCGCAGTATCAGTGTTGCTATATGAGCGACGGTGGCGCCCTCATTTTTTGTCATCTCTTTTGTGTCGCACTGTAACTGATGAATGTTTGATTTTTTTTTAATAATTTAAAGTTTCATGGTAATTTTTTTCTTCTTCTATTATTTAAATAATACCCATAATGAGATTCTTAAGAATAATCAGTAATTCTGAACTTACACATATTGATTGAACCGCGTCCCCAGTCTCCCCTTGACCATACCAAATAATAAATCGCAAAAAAGTCTTATTTTCTAAATATAAAATACTCGCGTAAATCAAACACGAGATAATCATTTTGTGAATCTCTCTCTCTGCTCTCTAAATAAAGATAAAAAAATACTATGTATATCCTTATAATATAATATTATATTTTCCGTGTCACGATGTTTGATAACAAACTTTGAAATGACTTTATCGATTTTGATGAGATTGAGATTTGAGGACAGTTTTTATCTCTCGATTACATAGAAAGATTTTTTAATTGTATTTAGTTTTAAATATTTAAGTTGCAATAAGTTACTATTAAGGCCGGTTGCAGAGCTTCACCGACCATCAGTGCGTACGTCAGTCGCGCTTGTCATATGTATGGAAATACGCGTGCGTATGGTCGGTCTAGCTATGAACGGTTTTATGAATTTCCATACATATGACAAGCGCGACTGACGTACGCACTGATGGTCGGTGAAGCTCTGCAACTGGCCTAAGGTATAACATATATTTTTTTTTGAATTTATGATAATTTGTTACCAAAATACAAAATTAAATTTCATTTCTTTCAAGTAAGCGATATAAAAATTAATTTGAAAAACATAGGCAAATGATACCTTATTAGTTATCATAGCAATTGTACATAACTATTCTTATTATGTACATGTCAAGTAGCAAAATGCAATTATTTGTGGATAAGGTTAAGTTTGTAATCCAGTACTAGTTCAATGCTATATGTATAGCTAGACTAAATTTTGGTAATCATGTATTTGTTACAGTGTAAGTATAGTTTCACCCGTTAGTTTTGAATTATTATAACAAATTAATGAATAAAATACGTTTTAATATCAATATACAACAATCAAAAAGAAAGAGCGTGTTAGATATTTTTATCTGAATACTCAAACTTGATAGCGTATAATATTCACTTAATAATAAAAAAATATTGCTCGAATTTAGAAAATTAGACAGGAAATATTTTTGTACCGTTAATAATTAATACTTAACTACATAATTATCGCATCGCGCAAGTATCGCTCCCAATGGAAGGCAGTCCTTACGAATGACCATCACAACAATAGCACAACAATAGTTTCAGTGGAATGCGAAGCAATGTACGTACAATGTGACATTTTGTTATGTATTTAATTGCTTGTCTATTATATTGTGATTTTATTATGTTTGGGTGCGCTCTGATGAGGTCAAACCGAGAAAATATAGTTTCTATATCATATTTATACTAAGACTAGCTGTGCTCTGCGGTTTCACCCGCATTGCTCCGCTCCTATTAGTCTTAGCGTGATGATATATAGCCTATAGCCTTCCTCGATAAATGGGCTATCTAAAACTGAAACAATTTTTCAAATCGGACCAGTAGTTCCTAAGATTAGCGCGTTCAAACAAACAAACAAACTCTTCAGCTTTATTATATTAGTATAGATACGATAGCTTCACTTTTTTCAGGAATTTGTTGTTTATTATGATTGAATTAATCTTTTACCTACGTGATTCAAACCCACTTCAAAATGTCTGAATTACTTGAAATTTTTTAGTCATCAATCAATAATTTCATAACTTTGGTATTATATCATAAGAATGACATTCATTTTTTTATCTCTTATTATATAATTCTATCTCAATTTTTTTTTAACTTTAAAGAAAAAAAATGTATTATAAATGTAGACCTTATATTAATTAAATAATTTACACATATAGTTAAAACCAAGAAAAAAATATGCTTTAAGTCTTTATCTTAAACGCGATTTGCGAGCATGGTCTCTGGGAGACTGAATAATAATATAATAAATAAATCGGGTTTAAATCCGTTAAAGTGGTTAATTTCTAAATGTATAATACTCGCGTAAAATCAAACAAGAAGAACTAATATTACCTATGTAAAATTAGTGTTTTTATAGTTAAATAAATACTAATACTAACTACTCATGTAATAATTTCTTAATTTACTGACTCTACAGAAGTAGATTTAAAGTTGCAATCGAACTAATCGCGCAATTAGTGGCTAAACTGTTGCGGACAGAATGGACTTAGTGAGAAAGTTGCAGTCGTTCCTTTTATTTTTAGCCTTGTCGTTCTTAATTATTTTCTCCTCAGCTAAGTATTTTCCGTTTAATGTTAAGTTATTAGGTATATGAAATATGTATTTAGTTTTTAGAAAAAGCGGTTCGTTTGACTAAAGGATAGAATGAATTCAGTCACTCTTGTAAGTTTGTAAGTGGCTTAGCAGTTGACCTCAGACACTTTCAGTCCCGCATTCCAATTTAAATAATATTCAATATTTTATTTAAAAATGTGCAGAAAATATTCTTCTGTTCTTCAAATTATCTGGTCATAGTTCACCATAAAATTCAACTCCTGTTACATATTCTTAAAGGTTATTCTTAAAAAAAATTATAAGACGACCAATTTAAATTTATAATCAGTGTTCTCATTAATTTGTTCTTTAATAAATTAAAAAGGGTAAAACCAACACTAAATTATACTAAGAACACGAAGTTACTTAATAAATCATGACTATTTAAAAAGAAAAGTACACCCGCAAATAAATTCTAAATTAATACGAGCAAAATGAGCAAAGTGTTTTACCGCTGTCAGCATTTTGTTTTCTGAAAAATAAATCTAGGGCATTGTAAGGCAGCGTACCTACAACTCGTTAAAAAGTAATCTAATTTTTTTAAATGAGAATAATTATTATATTATAGTATCAAAATATCATATTAATTAATCGTGTTAAGATTAATCAGGGATAATCATTTTTTTTTAAACTTTTACGGATTCGAATTTTTTTTTTCTAGGTACGGTGAAGGACTGTTAAGAAACTATTTTCAAAGTTGCACAGTCATATTGTACTGGACTATAGGTACCTACTTAGATATCAATGACATTCAATCTATACCTAGATAATATAATATCTGATAATCAACAACAAGATTGATCTGCTCTAGTCGACCTTTTTTCTATCATGCTCTTACAACACATAGTGTATATTATAGATACAAATAGAAAAAGAGTGTGTGTGACGAGCACCCGTGTCAGAAGTGAAACTTCTTTGGAAAGATTCAAAGATACCAAAACCATGACGTGACCTTTAAATTTTACTCTCAACGCGCCTAAAGAAGGTTAACTTCAAAAACTAAAGACTGGACACATTGTTAGAAACGTAATAAGCCATGAACACACATGTACACACGCCTTAAATTTCACAGTTTCAAAAACAAAATAGACCATTTGAACGAAGCAGTTGAAAAATTCGTCGGATTTCGCGGCGTTCCCGGGAGAAATACATTTTGAAATGGTTACGTGCTCTCGAAGTTCGCGGCTAATATAACATGTAACGTATTGGTCTCACACTGAAATATATTTGTACATTTCCTTTGCTTGTTTTGTCCTACAATAGGAATTGCATTGTGGGTTGTAGTTAATCGTTTTTGAGAAAACTGTGTTGCTTGAATTTTTTTTTTCTGGAGGATGATACAGATCTTTTAGACTTGTTAATTCTTGAATTTTTCATTCGTTAAGTATGGATATATTGTAAAATTATGGATCTTTGTTAATGTATGTAAACCTCAACTAAATATTTTCCTGAAAACCGGCAGTTACTGCCGCAAATTTTCTAGCCAAGATGCTCTTTCAATATTATTGAGATCTTATGAAGTGATAATCTCAAACATATTCAAAAGTATGATAAAACTAGGTGCCACAAAACATTCACGCAAACCACTCGAATTTGTAAACAAGTATATCTCAATGGCATCAATTACTAAGCTGATATTGGTACTTCAGAATCACGCGGAGTAGCTCCTACTGTCATTGATAAGATGGTCAACTTGGAATCATTGTTTGACGTCAAATATCCAAGATTGACGTAAGTATACGGGAATCGTAGATCACGCACGTGAAGCTGTCATTAAACAATTGCTGAAGACTGATGATTAGCATAGCAATTCAGCAGACGAAAGAAAATTATTCATTTCGTAGTAAACTATATAATGCAATATGATTTAACATAAGTATTCTAAACAAGAAATTGGTTTACTCGTAAATAGTCCTTCATTATATTGTGGTTATAGTTTAAGTTTGAATAATAAGAATGTGAGAAGAGAGAACAACACCTAAAATTTATATTGTCTAAACTTTCCTCTACTCTACACAACACATTGCTCATTAGCTACCACCTACTTCTAATAAAATAGGATTAATATTAAACCACTTAGATACTACAGTACATCGTCAACTTACTAAAAATATGCCCAAAATGTTCTACAATCCAGTAGAGAAGACTATTCAATATTCAAGCAAGATTTGATCTAGAATTTAACCCTTATATCGAATATTTGTTTTTATTTCAATTGAATGGTAAACAATTACTTATCACACCGGAACAGAAGCGCGACGAAACGACGGTAAAATTATAGATTTATTTCGGTCCAGCCTTGGTTACCATCGGTCGCGCATACCAATTGTTTAGGACTTGGAAGAAAGGTCGAATCTAGGAAGTTATTATATCCGCAAATTGTTTAATTAATATTTTATGTGCGTTTTAATAGGTATTTATTTAACAACATAAAATAGAGAATAAATCAGGTGGAATGCTTATTGACTGCATAATATAACGTTACTGCAAATATTTCACAAGCAAAATAATAATAATTAATAGTGTAACAAAACAAGTCACTTTAATACCAAAAACAATGAGCTATATTTTATCATCTTCCGTCATTTACTATTCCATTCTAAATGATTCGAACGTGTTTACCTTTACGAAGCATTCATTATAAGGAAAATTCATTTTAATGTCGCGGAAAATGTTGCAATCTATAGAAATAATATAAAATGTGAAGATTCTAATGTTTTTGTTACAAAACATAAATCGATCTAGGTATACCTAGATCGTATCATTTAAAGATCAATTAAGGCGTACACCTATTCATAATAATTTAGAATGATATACGATACTGTGGGTCCGACCCGGCTTCGTCCGTGGTATTGCTCCTATTCATAGAAAAAATATAGATAAACCTATAACCTATAAATTTATTGTATTTTAAATTCTGGCCACTATCCAAATCTAGTGCCTCACATACCTACTATTTATAAACTTTTTTACTTTAACATCAAGAAATGGAAGTGAATTAATTTTGGTGTAAGTCTTAGTTAAAACATCTATTCCTTAAAAAATGATATGTTTGATAAAATATAGAAAATTGTATTAGGAACAAATGCTGCTCGTTAAATATAGGCGAGAAAAGCCGCGGGCGTGCAATGTGTAATGCGGTTAATATTCATGAAACATTAAAAAAAAAAAGGATTAATAATTTAAACTGTATATTAGGTACCTAAGAAATATACCTACATACATGTTATACATAGACTCGAAAAACATTACCCTCCTTCTGTCGCAGTCGGTTAAAAATTATATTTACATTCATCTTATAGCTAACTTCAGAGCGATCAAGTTTGACTGCTCACAACGTAGACAGAGAAACCAATAGACAAATTGATATCTTATGTCGCATTCACACAAGAAAAAGAGCAACTTATGCCGGTGTTGTGTAAAGAAATGAGAGAGAACGATAAAATTTTTTGTTTCACCCAGCGTGCCACTTTTTTCAAGAAAAGCAACCTACTTTGATAAACAAAGTTTGACAGCTAACTATCGTCTTCCCTAAAAATATAGTTTTTACATGTTATAAGTTAGAAGTAATTCATTGTGTTTGGTTTTGAATAATTTAAACTTACCGTTAATACCTTATAAAATAATACCATGGTGCGGTGTAGTGTTAAAGGGTGTAAAAGTGATAGTGGAACGAAAATGCCTGGATTGTCTTTTCACTCGTAAGTATACAACTCTTTATCAGTTAATAGGCCTTCATGATATTTTAGCGTGTTAATATATTGTGTATCACGTGCTGTTGACTTGAATACATTGTTTAAAAACCACAAAAATAACAATTATAAATATTGTGACGTAATCTTTTCTATCCCTTTCTGCGACACGCATTGCCGGTGTCTATTGGATTCTCCGTCTACGGCTCACAATTTTTTAAAGAAGTTTTGGCGGTAGTTAAAAATAACAATACGTCCTTATATTTTGTAGGTTATAGGTTTCTTTACTGACGTTGTAAACTAAGAATTCACGTTTTAAATGCAAATTCGTTGATAAGTGTACGAGTAATTACTTTTACCAGTACATAAACGGACTTTATGGCGTTCAGTATAAGAATATTTGTGATATAAAAATGTTTAATGAATATTGGTAAAAAAAGGTGTAAATAATTTGAATTAAATGGATTAATAAGTATTGTTTAAGAAGGTTTGTTCAACTTTGTGATATTTATTATTATTAAATAAATAGATTTTAATACAGTATTTGAATTTTAAACAAAAAATACTTGATCCATTATGTTGTATTTGCACAAATGTTTTGTTAGCCATTTTGTTAACCTTACCTATTAAT
The DNA here is from genome assembly GCA_907164665.1 of Colias nastes. NCBI lineage: Eukaryota > Metazoa > Arthropoda > Insecta > Lepidoptera > Pieridae > Colias > Colias nastes. Next base: position 16,953 of record CAJQZM010035779.1, on the reverse strand, counting down.
AATATTAATGTAAAATGTAGACTTTCCACAAAATTAAGGCTAAACTTATTTTATTACAATTCAATATAAAATTTATTTATTTGGAAAAATAACATAAGAATAGGTTCTAATAAAGTTAATACTGCACTATTTATTATTATGACGTTGCTAGAAGATATATCTTTTTTCGTAAAAGTATTGTTAATTTGCGATAATCATGATATAAACAGATATTATCAGTAATAAAGTGTACCGTGTAACGTTATCTTGCCGATAATTCATATTAATGTTAATCTTTTGTTTCCTTATTTTAGTGTTCTATGAACATCACTAAAATCATAAGAAAATATTAGTTTTTAACAAGAAAATAAAGTAAAAATGGTTTATAATTTCATACAAATACACAAAAGTGGACTTCGGAGGAGATCATCTGTGAAATCTGATAAAATTAAATTGACATATGAAAATGATCTTGATTATTCGGGTGAGTTAATATAATTAATAATTACTAGATTTCCGCCCGCGGCTTCGCCCGCGTTTGCAAAGGAAAACCCGAATAGTTCCCGTTCCCGTGGGATTTCCGGGATAAAAACTATCCTATGTGTTAATCCAAGTTACCCTCTATATGTGTGCTAAATTTCATTGTAATCGGTTCAGTAGTTTTTACGTGAAAGAGTAACAAACATCCATACATCCATACATCCATACATCCTTACAAACTTTCGCCTTTATAATATATATTAGATATTAGATATTAGATATTAGATTAAGCTTGTATTTTGTTAGTAGGCATGGTAGATCTAACTATATCTATAATATGTTATTTTTCTGGTATTCATTATAATTTTTAGATAAATTTATCTAAGACGATTTTAAAGTCACGCGAGCACGCGTGTCAGAAGTGAAACTACTTTGGCAAGATTCAAAGATACCAAAGTTGTCGACATATACCACGGGCAACCGCTATTGAAAACATAACTTCAACTTATTCTCTGTATACGATCTTCAACATACGCAACTTAGTTTCCATCTTACAATAAGCCACTGTTTACAATCACGTGACTACACAAACATAACATGTCATCCAAAATTAGGTTACACCCAAACTCATAAGCTATCCATTGACTATCTATTGACCATTATCCATTGTGATCTGAAGGTAGCTGTGCGTCAATCGTTATAACCCCATGGAAAGGCAAGTCACGTTTAAACGACCCATTAGTTATGTTTTGGTCACATTTAAACCTATTTATATGATAGGAAAAGGATAGGAAATAAATCGTGCCTTGGTTTTGTTGAATTCACTTAAAATCCTATGTTTCCAAGATGAAATAGTATTGCTTCGTGTTCTTCTTGAGAGAGGATTTGCAAGGTAAAATCTTGTAAAATGTTGTTATACAGGAGAGGTTCTTCTTGATTACACTAATAATTATTATGTAAGAACTAAGAAGGGCTAGGATGATCCATAGATTTACCTACAGAGTTTTCTCTGTTCCGAAAAACCATTCTGGAAAAATATATTTGTAAAGTGTAAACTACAAATAAACCTACCAATTATAACGGTTACTACCATTTACTTATAATAATTGCTAGTAGAATATAGTTAAAACCACAGGTTATAACGGTCACTAATAGATAGTAGAAATCAAAAGGTAGTAACTTCATGACTATATTATTATTAGCTCTGTAACTCTGTTAATCTTTTTTTAGCAAAAAGGTCAATTATAAGTCAAGGCCAATAGTTTTGGACAATGCACGGGGATTCCACCGTATCATTCGGATTTTGAGCTAACAGCATTTTGAGCATTTAACAAAATAAATCTCGATGTAATGTGGTACCAATATAATTATCGATATAATATGTGTTGTGATGAGTTAAGAAGAATAACTTTATTTTTACATCAAATTTCTTCATGATTTCTATTTTCTGATGACAAAATTGGCAATCGCTTACCATCAGCTTGGTTGTCAATTTCAACATGAAAAACTGATTCCGTATTATATTTTTTTATTTAATTATTATATTTCGATACGTAGGTATGTAAGCTATACATTAAACAACTTATTTTCTTATAAATTATCAAAAAACAACGAACGATGAGCAAAAGCATATTTTTTTAATAAGGTACCTATAGTTAAAATTATTGTTTTTATCCTGTAAGCGCATTTTTGCGCTATTATTACCTACCTACATAATGTTTTTTTACCCGCGATAAAATAAAATAAAATAAAATAAAATTTAACAACCGTACTCTTGGTTAACGTGAAGAATGCACCAAAAAATATGATAATAATATTATGTATATTTGTTTACAGAGAGCTCCTTCGGGATGCGACACGTGATCATCTTCCTTCTCTTTCTCTCCACCGTGACGTCATATGCTACGAGAGTCAGCATGAGTTTGGCCATAGTGGCCATGACCAAGCCAAATAAGTATGATTTTCCGGTAAGTTTTTTTTTTGTAGACTATGTTTATACCCGGCTCTGCTCATGGTACACGCAAATAAAAAAAAACATATTTACACATATTTTAGCGTATTATATTATTAGCACTCATTCATCACGTAGGTACCTAACTATCTAACGGAGATTTTTTTGGAAACGGCCGCGTAATTCCTAAGTTTCCGCGCGTTCAAACAAACAAACTTAAGCTTTTTATTTCAAGTACAGACATAGGTACCTACATAATATACTAGCTGGTTGATCTGCTTCACCCTTATCACGAGGCAAAAATTGTTTACTTTCTTTTTGTTTACATTGCAGCATCGTTATTTTTTTAAGCAAGTAGGTGGCATAAGTTATCATTTTATAAAAACTTCGTTTACATCTAAACCTATCGTATTAAAAAAATACACTTTACGGTCAACATAACGAAAAATATTACATACATACATAATATTATGCTCTTGCTATTTGTTGTCTTTACAAAAATTCGGACAAATAAACGACCTTTCATGCACGTTTAGGCGAATTTTAAATTAACAAAAAACGTCATCAATATTAATAACACAATAACAACAATATTAAAATATACTAGCAAAATAATGTAGGTTCTGTTTATTATGAAATGTAACCAAGGTCTTAAGTACTTGAAAGCAATTGACTTTTTGATTTGATTTCGTAAAATTATTAATTAAAAAACTGTGTAATAACAGATATAATTAATAGTTAGATATAATAAATGTTAGCGGCCCTGATAAGTAAATTAATTTATTTCAACTAGCTACCGACCGCGAGTTGGTCCCTTTCTAATTAGATTTTCTGCATGCATAGTTTAACTATTAAAAATCAATAAAAATAAAATGTAGACTAAAACTAACACTACAATATTTGTGAAAATAAATAATAAACTAACGTCACTTTATTTAGAAGTGATGCGACGAATACCACTTTTTACGAATACGAATAGCCTTTTTACTATTCTTCAAATACGAATACAAATATTTATAAAATATATTAAAACAGCAAAGAAAAGTTACGTTGATTCTTTTATTTAATAATCAAAATCTACTACAGGAAAATTTTTATTACAATAAAAATAAAAACACAATATGCGTGAAATTATGAGGCTTAAGACGATTTCTTTTTTCTGTCTGTAGATATATTTCCTGCGGTTGAAAAGAATATTTAAGACGATAATGTAGATTGTAGATGGTTTAAATGAAAACTAGTTTTGGGCCAATTTTCTCTATGTCGGAAAATGGAGATCTTCAGACAGTAACAAACTTGGTAGATTTAGATAAGTATCAACTTCATACTTAGTACTTGAGCATACTTGAGTTATCTTCTTGTCAAATGTAAATTATAGATTTAGCGGGTAACTCCCGAAAATAACAAAATGACAACTAAACAAATTTCGTATACACACCAATCTCTGTTTATCATGTTTTGATACATGATGTCAGAATAAAAGTTGCGTTCCGTTTTGCATAAGTAGATAATTTTTACATAATATATCGTGATCATATTCGGCGAATACGAATATTCGGTGATTAGCTGTTCTTTGTCGAATACGAATATTCGTATTCGTTGCATCTCTAATATGCTAACCTACCTATAAACTTTATGAAGATTTCGGCTTGTCAAGAAAACACTGGGCAACGTTAAGTTCTGAGATATAATGCAGTACATCAAAAAAAACATACCGGCCGAATTGATAACCTCCTCCTTTTTTTTGAAGTCGGTTAAATACATATCCTTATATAAAAATTATTTGCAAAATCAGAAATTTCATTATTAAATAATTCGTTTTCGATCTTTATTTTAGCCTATTTTTATGATTTTATATGATCGAGCAAAATACACGTGGTTGTGTAACAAATTAGCACACTTTTTAGGCAATATCTTGAAGTGTATCGATTATTTTTTCTAAAAGCGTCATAAAATTGCAAATACATGAAAAATTTGATCTTGCAAACCAATTTTACTCCGCTTCGCTGACGGGACTCTCCTTAAATATAAAGGCTATCTATAAATATATCTTTGTTTTAAAGTTATTTGACATTAGTACTAGAGAAGAATAAAATTATTTTTAATGAATAGTATAGTGCCACTGAGTGCCACAAACTTATCTGACCCGGTGACGGTGTCACTGATGTCGATTTCTTTTTATTTAAACAAAATATTCCGTATGAAAAGTCTGTGAAAATGTGGCATTTCAAAATGGCGGCATGTAGTTCCAGTTTTTGCCACCGGGTCAGTTAAGTTTGTGGCACTGTAATAATAGTCCTGTCCAAATTGACATTGAGAATATTCCGTGATATTCCTCTGCGTGGGAGATATATTCGTAAACGCATACTTTTAAGTTTTTATATCAATCAAAACAGGAATTTATGTACTAATAAAAATTAAAAGATCACATATAAATCATCGGTACAAGGAGGTTAGGTGCCATATAAAATGGAAAAGTTATTGGTCGTCTAACCGTGACTTTACCACACTGGAATCAAAAATATGTATAACCAAAATTAAAGTTTCAATTAGAACCGAATATCTTCGAAATAACTGTTTGTATAATAAAGCTTCCATACTTATTAGATATATGGATTTTAAGATTTAAAACCTACTCCAGACTTAAAAATACTGCCGTATTTATAAGTCTTCAAGCACACATTTTCCCAAACCCTAAGGGCATCGAAATGGACGAATGACAGTAACTTAATAGATTTTCAAGTCATGTACTATAAGGTCCCAGAACATAATATCTACTGGGATTCCACCCTTTGACTGAATAAATTGCTAGACTTAGTGACTAGAATTTTAAAAACCTTCACAATATTATGGATAATGTGGATGGGAATGTGCTTGAATAAACCTGATTTACGATTATTACAATATTAATTGTATATACCGGTCGCATTGAGGACTATTGAAGACCTCCTCCTTTTTTTAAGTCGGTTAAAAATACCTCTGTATAATCGGCAAGCAGTGAGCGACGAGCAATACTTAAGTTTATTAAAATATTATAAGGATATCTTCTAGTATCTAAATTAAACAAACTACTAGTAATTTTTATGAATGCAAACATAAAAAACACATTTTTAAATACAAAATTATCATACAATCATATAACATGAACTTCTTAACTTGTGAAATTTCGTTCATCCTATTTCTTTCCACTTCAAAATCGAACCCATACTGAACACTTTTTGGTTCTAACTACTAATCCTACAAGGTAAACCACAAAAACACAGCTAAGCAAATTGTGTGTATAATTAACTTCTATAGAATTTAGCCAGCTTTAGAGTCATTGTTTAAAATTTATCACGCCTAGTTGTTTTGTACTATATTTTTTGTATCGTTTTAAATATGGCGCATATATCATTAAAAACCATTTGTCTTTTTGTCCTCATGACATAAACAACATAGTGTATTTTTTGTTATTATTTTTCGGTCAATTTAAGCTGGCAATAATTAATTATTCTTGGACGTTTACAGAATGACATCTATGCGTCTTAAACCAAATATAAAAAAATATTAAATCACAGTAATAAATATACGGAACAGATAAACATACATTCTTATTCATATTTTTCTATAAGACATACAATACAAAGATATTTCTAAATACAAAGAATGATTTTTTTATTAAAATACAAAAAAATGATGGTATAACTGGTGAAGTCAATCCTACGTATATTACGAAAAATATATGCTCTTTCATATTGTGATCTATACTACGAGCTATATGATCTATACACGGACCCTGCATATATCGCCTTAACATATTAGTCCATCGTACTGGTCCCTTATAACAGATGTAACTCAATGCTACCCACGTCCCGCCGAGAAAATCAAAGGAAACCCGCTACATAATGTTGTAAAACTTTCGCACTGGCGTTTTTAAACGCACTACTAAATTTGAAATAAAAACGCCGAATGTTTTTATTATAAAAAAATATCCCTGAAATATGTAGGTATAGCCATATTATCTGTATTATATCACCGGGCTGAAATCAGTTTCCACATAGGCTCTTCTCCATCATGGCTTTATCTACGAAGATTCAAATTTATTCAGAATTTTTTTTCATAATACCTCTGATAATACAGAAACATACACCATTATAATATTGAGATTTATTATATCAAAATAAATATTTATATGAATAGAAGCATATTATATACCTAAAAATTAAACACGCATATCGCATATTTTGCTGAAGCATGTAAACACTGTGAGCGAGTTAAATTAAAATTAGTTTTTTTTTTTTTGTATTAAAAGGACATGGATGACAAAAGACATATGGAATTGAAAACAATTGATCACATTTCTTTGTACATCGTGTTTTATCAGTTACTAGCTTACCGCCCGCGGTTTCGCCCGCTTCGTCTAAAACCTAATAAATTATATACTAAAACCTTCCTCTTGAATCACTCTATCTATTAAAAAAAACCACATCAAAATCCGTTGCGTAGTTTTAAAGATTTAAGCATACAAAGGGACATAGGGACAGAGAAAGCGACTTTGTTTTATACTATGTAGTGATGATGATGAAGATACTCATAGGATGATAAAAAATACAACTTCACTATCACCATTTTATAATATAAATCAAAGTCGCTTTCCGCCGCCTGTGTGTTTGTTTGTTTAGATCTTTTAAATTACCGGACAGATTTTGATGGGCTTTCTCTTTACAGATAGAGTGTAAAGTTCAAGAGGAAGGTTTTAGTACCTAGGTATATATTTTGTTTACTTTTGACAGCGCTATAGCAAAGCCGCGGGCGAAAAGCTTTTTATAAATAATAAAAAGAGGATTAAAACGCAAGTGCGAAAGCCATATTTTGTATTCTACCCTCGATCCACAGGTTCGCGTTGACACTAGCGCATATAGACCACGCGTGAACATATTACCTACAATTGGTTTGAAGTAATCTAGCCGTTAGGTGGAATTCGTATCCTTACAACGCTGGTAAGGTAAATATTGTATTTGGAAAAGTGTTGCGATTTTTGTAACCAGCTGTGCATAGTTTGGTATTCTTTCTATGATATTATAATAATTATATATAAATGATTAATCTAGGAAAAACATATTGTAAGTAACGATATATTTTTTCAGTATCTAGTAAAAATTGAACCTTCATCATCTGAAGCCATTTTGCCATATTTTTACTTATATTATTTTACAGTTTAGAACCCCCTATTTTACAAAATTTTTAGTTTAAGTTAGTTCACAATTCATAATAGACCGTAGATCCTTGGTTCGCGCGGGGGACCGTAGATCCTTGGGTGACGCGTGAGCGCAGAACCGAGGAGTCCTGGATTCGATTCCCGATGGAGACAAAGAAGAAAAAAATTTCTCGGTCTGGCAGGACACAGAAAATCGATCAGTGAAACTGATGTATGCATAATGCATCTCCCCCTTAACCCACGAGGGGACATGGAACTTCACTTCATAATATAATAAATTTTGAACTTTCCTCAACCCAATACTTTAATCGCAAATGCTACGATCCATAAACAAAAATACACGTGCAAACGAAGAAAAAGTAATGATAAACATTTCTTAATCAAGACCTACGATAAGCTCGCTCCATTTGAACGTATCAAATACGTTATGCAACCAGTTAATGAAGTAAATGTCTCTAATAGCCTTGCTAATTAAAACTGCATTTATGATGTTTTCAAAATAGATTGAAGGAAATTGCTATGATGCAGGTGGAAAAGGGAATTCCATAAAACATAATTATTTATGTAACAAGCCGTTTCTAAATGAGTTAAACCGGGATAAAAATATGGTTTTCAAAATCATTGCTGTAGTTTCGGAAATCGAATATATTCTAAGAAATAAAAAATTTCCTGTGTATTAAAATATATTTTCCAAATGATTCGTAATGTAAAAAATACGTTAATTAAAATAATCTTGAATCAAAAATGTAACCTTTACTTGTATAGAAAAACAATAGTAATGTACAATGTTTTACAATTCTTTCTTTTTCGTTATTTAAGTGGCACTTTAAATTTCACTGAAACTCAAAAGTGAACTACAAACAGAATTCGAGTGAAGGACCATTGATCCTTGAGTGCAGAATTCTAAAATATGTAGTCCAGTACATTTTTAAAAAGATGAAGGGTTAAATTCTCTTTGGTAGTTAAATATTGTGTTTTTTAGTGTATGGTTTCTACGTTATATCTATACTAGTCTATACTTATACAGAGGAAAGGTTAGTAATTATGTATGTATGTATGTATGGTTTTCACGCATAAACTACTGGACCGATTTTGATGAAATTTGGCACAGACAATCTTTAGACCCTGAGATAGAACATAGGCTACCTTTTATTGCGAAATATGTACCACGGGCGAAGCCGGGGCGGACGGACGGGGCACAGTCTACACTAATATTATAAAGAGGGAAAACTTTGTTTGTTTGTTTGATTGTAATGAATAGGCTCATAAACTACTGGACCGATTTTAAAAATTCTTTCACCATTCGAAAGCTACATTATCCACGAGTAATATAGGCTATATATTATCACGCTAAGACCAACAGGAGCGGAGCCACGCGGGTGAAACCGCGCGGCACAGCTAGTGTTAATATAAAGGATTTCTCCTGATCACGGCAAAACGTGTGTACGATTCATATTTTGTTTTGTTTTTATCGTCAGGACGACCATCTTATTAAAGAAAAACTAAAGAATTATGATAAAACTAAACTAGAATTTCTGGGGACTTTTATGCTTCGTAAAATTATACTAATTTTGATTAGGAATAAATCCGTAATTCTTGTCAATTCTATTTAAAAAGTTACTGAGTAATTAGTTAGATAAAGCCTACGCAGTATCTAAATTTATAAGGGAAAGTTTGTTACTAAGAAATTACTTAGGATTTGATGAAAATAGAACGTGAATACAGTCAAAATACGGAATTAATTTTAAAGTTTTGGAACTATTATGGTTTTAATGTTGTTATAACATTTCCATACAATATCTAAAGGTCAATGAACAAAGCTATGGCAAAATGTATCCAAGTTATGATAATAAAATAACGTAATATTATTATAAAGTATGAGAAGATGCACAAAATATTAATCGCATTTACAATCCGTTAAAGTCTTTAATCTCTAAATATAAACTATTTAATAAAATGGCATTGCCTATACTGAGAAGAAAATAAAATGAAATAACTGTAGGTACTAATATTATAAAGCTAAAGAGTTTGTTTGTTTGTTTGTTTTAACGCGCTAATCTTAGGAACTACTCGTCCGATTTGAAAAATTCTTTCGGTGTTAGATAGCCCATTTATCGAGAAATGCTATAGGCTATTTATCATCACGCTAAGACCAACAGGAGCGAAGCAATGCGGGTGAAACCACGAAGCAAAGCTAGTTTTAAATAAATAGCTTGCAATAAAAAATTTAATCGAATTTTAGAAAAAAAGATTACATTTCTAATAGGTAGGTACTATTAGTTGCTCGTATTACATCCTTTAAAACGTTAATAAATTTTCCCAACTAAAAATAGGGTTTTCCATTTGAAAATAGAATGGATAATATGACATAATAAGGCCCATTGTCTGCCTCAAAATGCGTCACAACCTGTCACACGTAATGATGAGAATGTAAAGTGATAAAATACCTTTTTCATTGTATATGAGGCTCTATTAGCAGTCAATAATTTTCTTATTATTACCCCGAAATTTGTCCTTAATGATACATTGTTTTTATGCGCATGGAAACAGTTCAATAAATATAATTAGATTATGTATTTCAATGCACTTTATTTATAACTTTATGTAACATTACGTAATTTGTGTAACTTTCGTTCCCAAATAAATTATTATTGACTCGGATTGATCCAGATTAAAATATATACATAGAAAGCAGCAAAAATAATAACCTTCTCGAAGAATTTTGAAATAACAACATAGGTACCTACGTCATTGTTAAACATATTTTTGATAAAATATGCGAATTACAAGCTGTTTAAACAATTAACACTAAAAATATACGTAAATCAATAATGATAAATAATTACGAAGTAGTCTTTTTCATTTGTATTTAACAATAAAGCTAGATTTCAATAAAATTGTAATTTACTGCATAAAAACTGATATTCATGTTTTTTATTAACTATATTTTAATTGAAACATATATTCCATATATACATTCCATAAACATATAGGTTAGCTCGAACAAACAATAAAACAAACTTTTCAACTTTATAAATTAATGTAGTTAATTCAAGTATATCCTCAACCAGACAAAATTAGTATAGCCATAGTATAGATAATAAATGAAACTATCCCAGTAGATAGACTTTATTGTAGTAGGGCTATAAGTAGTATGGATATAAGTAGTATGGTATTAACCAAACAACTTTTTCCAGGTGTTCGCATGGGAGCAAGGCATCCGGGACACGATCCTATCATCCTTCTTCTGGGGATACGTGGTGCTGCAGATCCCAGCTGGTCTGATTGCTGGAAGGTTTGGCGGGAAAATGCTGGTGCTCGTGTCCATGCTGATCACGGGCGTTGTCAATCTGTTCACACCTTTGTTGGCTACTAAGGTATTATGCAAATGATTTTTAATGAAAATATTTTATCAGATTCTGGTTACATTAGTTTTGTGCAACAGCTAATTGCACTATAGAAATATTTACCTAAATAATTTGAAATATAATAGGTAATTTCGATATTCCATAAAATTATCTAGATACCATTAATATATAGTTTACTTTAGTGGTTATAATATTATGATGTTGATGTAAACTTGGCGATGTTTATTAAAATCTGTTGTTAACAATAAATATTGTTTACGTTATGGTTGATTAAGAACAAGAGGAATAACTAAATTCTCTAGTCTGTATTAGAAGCTTATATGAACATACGATTTTCAAGCAAATGAAGGATTTAAATACTTGTTTTTTGTAGTAGAAATAAACAAAAATATCTTAATACTTCTTTTCTGTTTTCAGGGAGACTGGATAGCGGTATGTGCGTGTAGGTTCCTCATCGGTCTGTCTCAGGGTATGCTGTATCCAAGCATTCATGGGCTTATTGGTCAATGGTCACCGTTGTCAGAGAGAAGCCGGATAGGAACTATTGTATATTCTGGTACGTACACTGAATATCTAGATAAATGTTAACAATCTTATTATAATATTACATGAACATAGTCGAGTTCATTTTAAAGCCATAATTTGTAACATGATAACCGTTTCGTATCTTATAAACAAGAAGTACTTTTCAATAATGTTCAGTTAGGATAACAAATAAAAACTAACAATATTCGTTCAACGGAATTGTTTCTAGATTTTTCCATCTCAAGTCTTGTGGGAAATTACAAGCAACATGCAAAACGTATCGAAACCACGACTATTTGTTTTCAAAATTGAATTAGCTAGCGTGGAGAAACTTAGATTAAAATACACCACCAATAAAACAGTAGGAAAAAATATAATTTCAATTCTTACCCAATATTGCTAATGCTCTAGGGAGATTGTAAAGTTGTTGTATGTAATAATCGTAAAAAGAAGTATAATGGGATCCAGAGTTAAAGAAGAGTTATAAGAAAATATTAAATTTTACACATAACAGTTATTATTTAAATTATCATCTGTCTTACACAAATTAATAGAGTAATGTTAACAGAAGAATATTGTTACTATAGTCATACTACATAATATTATTTTAACAACAACGTAGCATCTGCTTCACTTTAAACTTCTGCCAGCAAGAAAATTAGGCAACATACGAAACTTGTTGAGATAGTTCTTTGTTCGCTATTCTTACTCGTATATAACCACTACCTACATAACAAACAATTTGTCATACTTATACAATACTAGCTGCTCATCCCTGCTTTTCTCGGGTAGCCTGTTTTTTTACACAGTTTTGTTAATTTAAACAGTTTTTATCGTTCATATTTCAATTATTATAATATCCCCATCCAAGCAAACGCAAACAAACCCAGATTCACTAAAATTTATCCAATCGTTCTGTAGTAATTATAATTGGTGAAAATAACACCTCTTTCTTTCACTATTATGACGTATCACTATTTGCGTAAATAGATATATTATTTGTCCTATATTTCTCTTCATCAGGCTCTCAACTCGGTACCATCATCGAAATGGTGGTGGCCGGTTGGCTGTCTGAGAGCAAATGGGGCTGGCCATCTGTCTTCTACGTTGCTGGTATCACCTGCCTCGTATTTGCTGTCCTCTGGTTCATCTTCGGAGCTTCCACCCCTGGTACCTGCAGGTGGATATCGAAGGAAGAAAAGAAGTTCATTGAACTCAGCGCTGGAGCTACTGACATCAATCAGTCAAAGGTACTTTAGATAGGTTTCATATTTCGTAACAACTTTTCCATGTAATTAGAATATCAAGGTCTATTTAAAAGGTATTTTGTTTCTGGTTTGGATAGTAATAAATTGGCTAATGGAGGAACATCTGTATTAATTTAAAATAGATATACTTACTTGCCATATAATCTATATAGTTACGTTGGTTTTGAGTTATACATATATTATGGTATAATTAGTTTTAAGTTCTGTTAAGAAATTAACTTTAATTTCGATAAATTTTATTTTTTCCCATCTCATATAATAGCAATATAGGTAGCAAAAAAGTAGAATCATAACCATAATCGAAATAGATATTATGCTCCAGCCATGTTATTCTTTTATAAAATATTATATTATAAAAACAGCTGTACCTATTTGTTACTTACCTCTTTTCAGAACATGCCTACACCATGGAAGAAAATTTGGACATCTCTACCATTCTGGGCAATTCTCCTCGCTCACTGCGGCCAAAGTTTGGGCTTCTGGACTCTTCTTACTGAAATGCCTTCCTACATGGACAAAGTTCTCGGTGTTGCTATTAAAGATGTGAGTTTAAATCTTTGTAATTTGTATGCATTTGATTCATGCTACTGACTGATGCCACAGAATTTTCACTTCTGACACGTGTGTTAGCACACGCTCTTTTTTAATTTTAAACTACATAATTTACTATCTACGAGTAGGTATACAAAAATAATTATTTGTTGTTTCTTTCAGAATGGAATCTACTCAGCATTACCATACGCTGCTATGTACATCCTCAGTTTCGTGTTCAGTTGGACAGCTGATTTCTTGATAAACAGAAATATTTTAAGCCACGGTGCTACCAGAAAGATCTTTAATACTATTTGTGAGTACTTTTTAAACATTTTATATTATTAAAATTTGACAGTCTCCTATTATAATGTTATGTTTGTGTGTTGTTAATGTTATGTTAAATTACTCATTGTTTTTATTTATTTATTTACTCTTTATTGTACAACATACTAAAACCATCTCTGCCAGGCAACCTTCTTCCTTTTACATTGATTTAATTTTATTTGCGTGAGCTCCTACAACATTCATACCTATAAAAAATCTTATTCTAAATCATTGTTTATACTTACATAAATTTTCCAGCGTTCTGGGGACCAGCAGCAGCTCTTCTAGGTCTCTCGTACATTCCAGCTGGTCATGTGCCACTCGCAGTTGCTATGTTAACCGTCACTGTTGGCTTGAATGGCGCTCATTATGTGGGATTCTTGGTGAGTATTACTACAAATGCCACCATAGGCTGTATACTATAGCTGAAAGTATACCATACCGTATTACGATGTTCTAAATTTATTTTAATGTGTTTATGACAAGGTGTAGCTTTGTGCAGGGTAAAAAGTTTAAGTTTGATTTTGCTGTTTACTAAATTATTTAATTAAAGTAACGCTAAGTAAGTAAGTTACGCTAATTTTTACAGACTAATTGGAAAATAATTTGAGCTTGAATCAAATTGGTTTAAAATCCTATCTGTTATGTTCTAAACTATGTTCATGATCACGTCAAAATATTATCGCGTAAAGCGTCAGTAATACTTATCACAATACAAGACAGTAATTAGTGTAAAATGGTTTTTCATCAAAAATGGGTTACTTTTTACGTTTTATAGATAAATGTTTAATCCTACTTTCCTTTTACAGATTTCCCACATCGATCTGTCTCCAAACTTCGCCAGTACTTTGATGGGCATCACCAACGGCTTTGGAAACATTTTCTCCATCATGGCTCCCTTGAGCGTGACCCTCGTCGTTCGGGATGAAGTAAGTATATTAAACTATAGCTCTATTATTATTTTTATATATAAATCATATAAGATTGTATCTTACTAGAATATGAAAAGATTCATGCATAGATCTTTAATGAAATTATAGTGTTACACTTAACACTACCTACATTTAAAGTAAATTATTGACAAATAAATCCAGATAAAATTTCAACGCAGACAGACTAAAAAATATTGAAGACAAAAAAAATTACCTTTTACAAAAAAAAAATTGTATCTATAACTGGAAATGCATCGTCAAAACCTTGAAAGGTTCAAAACAAAGCAGTATCTACTATACTTGTACATTGATTTATTTCTCCTACAGACAAGTGCATCAGAATGGCGGAAGGTCTTCTTCATCTCGATTGCTTGCTACTTCTTGAGCAACCTCTTCTTCCTTCTATTCTACACTGGAACTGTCCAACCCTGGAACGAACCAAAACCTACAGCTAGTATTGGTAAGTTTTATAATATTTAAACTTTGAGTCATAAATGATACTGAAGAATATAATTAAATTTAAATTTCATAATTTAAAATTCATGAGCGGAATGTAGCCTAAAAATTGACTGATACGATTTATTTATACGATTTACGTATATAAAAGGAATTAAAAATCGACCCTAAAAGGTTACAATAATTTTGAAGTGAGAGAGTGGGAGTTAGATTTTTTTGCATGTAGGTAGGTACCTAAGTTAAATTTTAACTTTAACGTGATGGATACCATCATTTGTAAGCTGTACATAATTATAGCTAATCATTTTTATTTTTACACAGAGGACGGCGTGAAACACAAAGAAAAGGAAGAGAAACCGAAATCAAGCGACAAAGAGGCTAGCGGGGAACATAAATTCTGATTTAGAGGATTTCATTCAACCGCTCAAAACTAGTCAATATTTATGTACAAAGGAACAACTAATATACTTAGATTATTTCTAAATATTATACATACTGTTACTATTAGATATGTAATGAAATATTCCGAAACGAGTCATCGAAATAGCGAAAATCCTAATCATGTAAATATTGTATTATCAACAATTTTATTTTAATTACTTACACTATAAAGGACACAAAGTGCAGTTTAGTTATGTACCCAGTTTTCTATAATATACTTATGCGTTTAAATTAACTATCAACCATCAAACAAAAGCTATGTTGGATCGATAATTTTGAATAATTATACATATTCGTATTGTTAGCAATAATTTTATTCGAAAGAAACGAACAAACAAAAAAAATATAAACGAAATTTTTAATAAAGTTTCATGTTTTTCTTTGTGACGAAGATACAATATATCTATAAATAATAGACTGTGATGTTTGTGCATGTGCAATAAATACTATGTTATTTATTCGCTTTCAAGACATTTAATTTATTCTTTTGTTAATTAATTTATTTAAAATAACAATTTAATGTATACGTTAAGTCTAAGACATTATTTAAAAGTATTAATTTGTGTATTAGTCGAATAAATTTTAAAAAATAAATCTGTATTTTTCTTTATTACTTCTACAATCTTTACTTTCAACATTGAGTTTTGTAATAACCGTGAAGCTGGTATTTTACTTTTTATACTTGTACTAGGTTTCCGCCCGCGGCTTCGCCCGCGCAGTCAAAGAAAATACCGCATAGTTCCCGTTCCCGTGGGATTTCCGGGATTTCGTCATTTTCCCGGGATAAAAAGTAGCCTATGTCCTTTCTCGGGTATCAAAATATCTCCATATCAAATTTCATGAAAATTGGTTCAGTAGTTTAGGCGTGATTGAGTAACAGACAGACAGACAGAGTTACTTTCGCATTTATGATAATAATAGTATGGATTAACTATTATTGTGTATAGATCATGTGTTATTCTGATGTTTGACCTATAAAACCTTAGAATAACACCATGATATATAGTAATTAATGATTTTGTCCAGTATAAATCTAATTTTATCAATAAAATGTATGCTATAGATGTAATTGAACTTCTTATACAATTATTATGATCATCTTTAACAAAATGTGTCATATTGAAAACTTTTCATACAGGCTACCTATATTATTTAGGAACACAATAAAAGAAAATTATAAAATCTCATTATAGCAAAACAATGTTTATTGCACTTGGAAAATAGACTTAACAAATGCCAACAAAATTAAATTTTGTAAGAGAAATGCACTAATTCGATTTAAATGAATTTTTGATTGCGAAAGTTGTAATAAATTTAGCTGTGCCGTGTTGATAAATCGGTTTTGAAAACTAGTGAAGAAAAATAGCAACAGTTTTATACTCTGGGAAGATCCTGGTGATTTATGTAACAGCAAAGTATTATGGTCGGATACAGATGAAATACTGTAACGAAAAATAAACTTTAAATTTATGGTACCTACAGGACAGCTTTTTCTACA
>CAJQZM010035778.1:0-16081 GCA_907164665.1 Colias nastes | reverse complement strand
GTCTCATCAAAATAAAGCTACTCACGGAAAATTAGCTTGATAGTAATCAAGTGCAAAAATGGGCGATGGATCCTGAACTATAATACGCTTAGATCATTAAGTAATGGATGGAGTACGCTGGCAAATGTTCTAACTAAACTTTCTGCTGATTTTGGTGCGGGGAGGGTAACTCACACTATTGAAATACAATCACACATTCACAAAAATAATTTGTGTCACGAAAGTCGTAAAAATTTACGACCTTTTAAGCGACGAGTTTTTAAATTCAACTCTATCTCTTAGTTGATAAAGATTAAATTTGTATTTCATTCCAAGTTGTCTCGTGGGGAGTGTGGTTCAATATCGCGTTCTAAATTCAACTTTATAACTTAGATTATAAAGATTAAATTTGTATTTCTTTAAAAGATAGTCTCGTAAGGAATGCGGTTCATTATCGCGTTTTAAATTCAACTTTATCTCTTAGTCTATAAAGATTAAATTTGTATATTTTCTTTCCATGATAGTCTCGTGGGGCCGCATCAATGATCGAGTAAACATGACTCGATTATTTGTCTTGATCATATCGCTAAACGATACATCGACGATTATTAGAAATTGCATTTAATTAGAAATGTACGTTAAAAAAATAAAAAAATATACACAAATGAAAGGTTATTCCATCTTTTTTAATATTCGACATGTTTGAATTGCTTCTGCAAGTCTTGACAGTGCAAAACGGCATTTTTAGCGGAGCACTCGCAGACGTCCTTTCGATGTTTTACGAATACGCAGAGTGTTTGTAATCGATTACGCAAGTAGTTTTTATGAAAGCATAAGATTTTTCGATTCGAATAATCTTATACCTCGGCAAAAGGGGAAACGCCTGCGAGTGTTATCCATTACTTAATGATCTAAGATAATACGTTTCCTTTTAAAAGATTTTCTGCAAAAAATCTTTTTTTGAAAAATAAATCCTAACGGGTGGCAGCCCTATTTCGAGGGGTATTGGAAAGTCGATAATAATATTTCTTATCTGCGATGATAGCTCAGTATTACGTTGAGTGGTAGACTTTAAACTTTGTGAAATCTGTATAAAGTACACGGAATATCCCTTAAGTACTTCATTAGATAAATCGGCATTAATTACAATCAACTTTAATACCTTTTGGGATGACGCAGCTGGTGAAATTATTATTTAAATATACTTTTTTAAAAGCTTTTTATTCCGGTTTTTAAAGATAAACAATATAAAAGTTTAAAAAAAAGCTTAATTTTAAGAGTCCTAATACAAAATTGCGCTGGACGAAAGCTAGTATTTTTACGTTTGAACGCGATCATCGTGTAGTCGAGTAGCAAAGGCTGAAAGCGCTCAAAGTGGAAACATTATAGGACCTTATTATCTCGTTATCGTCTACTCCACCAATTCTAATCTAGTATCGTGGGCTTCCCGACTACTACGCGCGGGAAAAACGTACTTTAGTAATTTTGTGTCTGACGGAGCAGCGCAACACGTCCTACTCCCTAAAGCGCGGAGCGCGGTCTGCCGTAACAGCGTTTGCGCTCCCGTATATAATCGAAAATTCTAGAGCACTTTAAAATATTCCATTACTTTCATAAATCATATAATATGTATTTTTTTGATTGCAAATTTTTAAGCATAAATCTATCATTTAATGTGTATTTTTTATTTATTTTTTACTCTGTTGTATGTTTTAGAAATTCGACGCCAAATACACATAAAATTTCATCAAAGTAAGGCTATTTTAACTTAGATTTTCTTTGAATTTTTGAATAAAAGTACTTAAATTGCCTCGAACATATTTTAGGATGTCTCAGTGTCTTTACTGTTGTATATTTTATATGAAAACTTCTTCTTTTAAATTCCGTGTAAACTACAAAGACACGAACGTCCCGCATGGAAAACATTGAAACACGCCTCAGGTTATTGGCTATTAAACAAACTGGACAATGAATATCAATAAATTGTCTCGAACATATTTTAGATATTGAATGAATCTTTAATTTAAGATAATAAAACACATTGTTACTAATTTAGTTTTGTTAAACGAGCGCCTAAAGAATTACAGAAACAAGTCAAAATCACTCTAAAATCGATATGGACTCTTAGGCGTTTTTAACAGTTAACCTATCTGCAGTTTTAAGTAATTTAAAAGTCTGAATAAATACAGACTGGTTAAAATATGTTTTTTTCCATGTTTAAAAAACATGTGGCTTTCTACATAGGTATCAATAAAGTCCCGTTTAAATCTGTCTGTCGTTTCTTAAAGCCCACGAAATAGATGGACAAACATATTTTTAATATTCCTAATTATTATGGATGATTTGCAACTTAAACCCTTAGAATACAACATATATAAACTGATTAAATATGTATTCTAAGCTTTAAACTTAAGTAAAATTCACAAAGTACAATAAACAAAATAGTATCTTAAATACATTTCTTTCAACACAAGAAAAATACGCTCTTGCAACAATGGAAATTTGGTAAAAACGACCACTATAACCGCTAACGAACATGCACAGACGGACAGAGGGATTTTTTTTGTATTTTTAAGCTTACAATGGCTTGGGCAATTGCTGTGTCGATTTTTTTCGATTCGTGTTTTATAATTAGAAAGTTCTTCCTGTGTTTCTAGACTGACTTATGTTTAGGATTTATAGATTTTTGCAATTAATAAGAAAGAAAAGACAGTATGTAAGTACTTTTTTTTTTCTTGATTATTTCTATACATTTACATTTTTGTATTTTACCTGTGTGCAAGACGAAAAATAATAAAATAATTGAAACATACATTACCAAATTTTTATATATCATCAGTATAATTTATTAATAGATTTGTAATATAGGTTATAATAGCCTACTTAAGTGTACGTACGCACACTTCCACATTATGTTTATTGTTCATGTTTTATTATAAATCCATATTTAATAACAAAGGGTCTTCTTGTACGTATTTTACAGATTTTCCTCCACGTGTTGGATAGGTATTTATATACTGTTGTTTTCGTATTACAATGCAAAATGTTTCTCACACGTGAAACGGAACGTAGGTAAAAGTTAAAAGGATAATTTCATCATACAAATTGAATTAAAATATAATTTCTTAAAAAAAAATCGTTTTTAAATTTTCGAATCTAATTATAGCAAATTAAAATGAGACTAATGGCAGGCAAACCAGCTTTCAAATAAAAAAAAAAAACAATTCAACCAAAAAAAAATATGGACCAATTGCGAACCTCCATTTCTTGAAATAGGTAAAAAATAAATCGGTACACCGTCCAGAAACGTGAAATTTCTTTAAACACGAGTTGTTATACTTTTCAAAGAAACCAGAAGTTTATAAATGAGAAAAAATTATACATGCGTGACGGCTGAATGGTAAGACCCACGGGGAACGAATGTAATGCGAAAAAAAATACCGAGAAAACTTTTCATGGGCGTTCGAATTTCGAATGCCTAAACATTTTTTTAATATTTCGTGGTACTGATTTGTTTATGTGTTGCCAGGTTTATATTTTATTAGATCTTAAATTAAAATAGTATGCATGCTATAATTCATACAATATCAATGAAATGTATCTTTATTTCATAATTTTTACGTGTTGTGACACAAAGTAGGAGTCAAAATAAGTACTAAAGAAGTATGTACTTCAAATAATTGATGTTAAACACATATATAATGTTTGATTTCACAAAAAAAAAACCTGAAAATCCACATCTTTCGATAAAAGCTATTTCAATCCTAATAAAACAATCCGACATTGTCAAGATTAATTTTATATTATTTATACTTTTTCCTTGTGCAGGTAGCAATTTTATGGGTTGCGGAAAAAGGACATTTATCCTTATTAGAACGAAATAATGGTTTATATGTTAAGAATATAAACAATACTTACACGACATTAAAGAAAGAAAACCTATTTATTTATTCAATACAATTACATGACAGAGATTCATAAATGTTAGTAAATTATTTATCAGTTAAACTTTATAAAGAACTTTCTTACTAAACAAGTCTAAAACCTAATAAATTATATACTAAAACCTTCCTCTTGAATAACTCTATCTATTAAAAAAACCGCATCAAAATCCGTTGCGTAGTTTTAAAGATTTAAGCATACCTACAAAGGGACATAGAGACAGAGTAAGCGACTTTGTTTTATATGTACATACTATGTAGTGAAGAAGAAAATAAATACATAATGAAAGACCTTTTATAGCTTTTTCTGTAGTGTTAGAGTAAAAATTACATCCAAAAATAATAATTAAGTAATACCTATATTATCTCTATAATAAAATCATATTTATAGAAATATTATAAATCCTATGGATCAGTGATTCCATGATTTTTTTAGGGTCCGTTCACACAGACCGGATCGTATACGCTCGGAGTTGGTTGGAGCGGAGCCGCCAACTATTTCACATAGACCGGCTGGAAGCTATCTGAAAGATGCGCATGCAATCGGAGCTGAACGGCTGCGCGAACGAGAAAAAGTACGCGATCGGAGCCGGTCAGCTCCTCTTGTTATTTCACACCAAGCGCGTTCAAGAATTCTTAATGTCAAAAGCAGTGCACACGCAAAAATAAACCTTACTACAAATACTAAAAACTCTGTTTTCATCGTGATAAGAATTTGCTCTCCTCTACGAGCCGGTCTGTGTGAACGGACCCTTAATGTCAGACATACAATATCATATTCGTAGGTGCTACGCCGTAGCTTGCTACGGTACCGCCTACGATTGTATCGCTCCGACAGCTACGAGGTATCTAATGCTTTGACAAGTTATTTTAGACGTAGTATTTATACATAGTTTCATACTGCCTTTGATAAGATTTAGATCAAAGTTCCAACTATACAACTAGTTTGTGTAAAATGTCAAAATTTCTAGAATATCCTGCTAAAGTTATATATTATGACAGTTTGTATGAATGTATTTTAATCTTTCATACGAAAACTGTTGTATAATATTTGACACAGCAGGTTCAAGCTTTTTTCTATAATCTACATAAGCTTAAAGGACAAATCTATAGAACACTAGCGGTCCGCCCCAGCTTCACCCGTGGTACATGTTTACGTTTTCTCTCCATAAGAACCATCTTCGTACTTCAGGGAATACAAAAAAAAATAATTAATGAAATCGGTTCAGCCGTTCTCGAGTTACGCTTACCAACACATTTTGCGATTCATTTTTATGTTATAGATGAATGTTATTGTTTAAAACAATGAGAAGAAACCGTGCTAAGTGCTATATTTGATATTTCCTAAGATAGAATAGTGTACAAGATGCCAAATTGATTGCGCAAACACATTCACAAAATTAAGGTCCATTTACCAGAAGAATCCGCTTGGAACCACCCTGATATATTAGGGACAGATGTCCTAAATGGGTTGATAAGCCATTTCGATTGTTTAAAGTAACTGATAGGATAATATCGTGTGCTTAAAGGACGAATTGTGGCCCTATATCCTTATTGAATACCCTTTATTGCGTGTTGGTGTAGGATTGGCCCGTTAGACCCTGATTTAAGGGATTCCAGATTTTTTGGAAACGATTGAAATAACAAATTTTGTAAATGCGAAAGTTTGTAAGAATGTATTTGTTATTGAAAGCATTGAACATGAATCACTACATAGTATAAAACAATGTCGCTTTCTCTGTCACTATGTCCCTTTGTATGCTTCTATCTTTAAAAATACCTACGCAACGATTTTGATGCGGTTTTTTTAATAGATAGAGTGATTGAAGAGGAAGGTTTTAGTATATAATTTATTAGGTTTTAGACAAAGCGATGATACACAATCTATACTAATATTATAAAGCTGATGAGTTTGTTTGTTTGTTTGCTTGAACGCGCTAATCTCAGGAACCACTGGTCTGATTTGAAATAGATATAGCTGATAGATAGTTCATTTATCGAGGAAGGCTATGGGCTATAAATCATCACGCTAAGACCAACAGGAGCAGAGTAATGCGTGTTAAACCGCGGGAGGTAGTTAATATTTATAAGTGTTTGTAATTAGCTCGATTTTAAATAAATATTACTAAATAAAATTCACAAAAATGTAAAGATAAAAAATAGAATAGATAAAAAAAGCACACTTTGATTAATGATGAAATGATCTCTTCCCGTTTTAGAGGTCATTGAAATTAAAATTATTTTATATTCATTTTTAACTCAAAATCCCTCAGTAAAATCCATGTAAAATCCGTTTCAAAGACCTCTTGTATATCTACGTAAAGTAAAGCTGTAGTTTCGAATTCGTATCGAAAATATATTTGCAATTTAACAATTGAACTCTGAACAATACGCGCTGGCGGCAAGATCTTTAATTTGTAGCCATAATAGTTGAGTGTTGCCAGTTTGGAGTTTTTTTGCATTATTTTGGGGAGAAAATGTACAGTTTTGGAATGCTTTTTGTGTTTATTTTCAGGATAAATATTGTATTATATCTGTTTAATGGCATTAGTCTACAAACTTGTGTTTATGTTTAATAATATCTACTTATATGTATTGAAAAAGTGCTGCTGTGCAAGTGTCTACATAAAACTATGTTCCTACTAGTTTAACACGTTCCCTGCGGCACAGATATATCTGTACATTCCATTACTGCGTTACGGGTCGTTTTAAACCTTGTCCTATACCAGAGATTGTGGCGGCACGAGGCATATTAAACCCCACCGCCCGTAGGAGATCAAAATCCTTTTTTTGGCGCCAAATAAGACAAAGTGTGCGGCTTTTGTCGTGATTATTATTAACAATGAGTTCATTAACCTAAATCTATCGCCGCCCGTGGTTAGATTAGTTAGTTTAGATTCTATGGGTAAAATAAAATGTGGGGTCTGATGTACCCCATACCGCACTGAACAATAGCAGTTTTTCATATAATTTAGTGATGGGAAAAGAAATATTGATTTTATTTAATTGTATTTATTTATCAAACTTATATGGATGTTTTTCATTAAAACAGGCCAAACCAGAATATTGTTTGCAACCAGTGCATTCTGTGAGAATTTCCTTTACTTTTTTGTCGGCCTCACGACTTGTTAAGAAGGTGCGGAGTTTTTCGTAACATCCTACACATGACACATCTCCTCTTCTTTGATCCCTGTTTGTTGGCTTGTTGACTTGGGCAAGAGTTAAAGGAGGTTGCCCAAGTGACTATGGCACTTGGTATCGCAATCAAACTTATTGTGTCAAGATGAAATATAGCTCAATTTAAAGCTTGATGTTAGTACTTTTAGAAACGATTAAAGTTTTTATGTAAATAAGCCGCAGTTCGCGACAATAAAAATAAAACAATAGTTTTATTCAACACTTCAAAAAAATACTTTATCGAGTTTAAACTAACGATGAACGTTAAGTTTTACATTTATTACATAGCAAATGTGAAAAGTAAATCGTAATAAACATTATTTCAAAATAAATTACGTCGAACAATGCGTCGAACACATTCATTCAACATTCATTTCAAATAGAAACTATGACATATTATGACGCAGGACGCTTGCAAGAGAGATAGATATATGTGTCAAAACAAAAACTTTTACTTTTATTTCTATTTATTCGGTATAATTACGACTAAATAGTGATAAATATGATCATTATAAATACAAATAGGAATTAACAGTATCACGAACACGTGACACAACTAGTATTTTACCGATTCCATACGTGGTCATACATGTTTCAAAACACAAACTTTTACTATTATTTCAATTTATCCGGTATAATTAAGACTTAATAGTGATACATATGATCATTATAAATACAAATAGGAATTAACAATATCACGAATACGTGGCACAACTAAAATTTTACCGATACCACCCGTGGTCATTCTCCTTTGATGAGCCATACACCGATTGCCGGGTGTTTTGGATTTGCCGCTAGTTGATTCAATGAACAAACACACTAATAGTAATCATGATTATCAACCTATTTGAAGAAAGTTACTCAACATGTCACATTCACGTTTCTATTA
Source organism: Colias nastes (assembly GCA_907164665.1). Classification (NCBI taxonomy): domain Eukaryota; kingdom Metazoa; phylum Arthropoda; class Insecta; order Lepidoptera; family Pieridae; genus Colias; species Colias nastes. Next base: position 8,095 of record CAJQZM010035778.1, on the reverse strand, counting down.
ACGATATTTATTATAACGAGTAGTTAGGATGTTTGAAAATTACTTGTATCCACATTCAAGTCCTTCTTTGTAAAAGCTTCAATAAGTTGTTCCACAAATAGTCTCGAATGCGTTGCACAACACTAACCGCGTGAAGCTAGCTTAGGGTGCGGTACGAGGTGCGCGGTGGTACGAGGTGTTCGCAACCTCGTTCCGCACTGTGTTAGAATTTTTATTTGTTCAGTGCGGCACGAGGTCTAAGAAACCCGGTATTAAGGTCGGTATACCATTGAACTAGGAATCAATAGCACATCTCAGATATATAGATATCACTTTCCTACACTGAACCAGATGGAAGTTATGCCTCCCGCACGACAGAGAAGTTTAAGTTTTTTCCTACCGCTATAACGACGAGACACGGACGGGGTGTTTCAAGCCCTGTTTCGCAGCTAACGTGTTAATACGTTAGTTAACTCAACCTAGTAGGTTTTTTTCCTCAAATATTAGATTTTAACTCAAATAACAAACACAAACTCAAATCCTAAATATAAATTAAAATTTGTGTCATTAGACTGAAAGTTATTCTATATGTTTTAAAATAGCAATAGGGAAAAAGTTTTCCATCACCTGGCAACCAGTTACCTATGAAAACCAATCCTTTCATTGAGTGTAGTCTATCGTGAGTCTTTTGTAGAGAATTGGGATCAGTCGATCTTCTGCGCGAGTTTTTGATAGCTGGACTTTCCTGGTTGTTTTTTGCAACAATAAAGGTAGTATAAAATATGGGGAGCGGTGTTGCTAGTTCATTCAGTAGTATTTTCTTTCTAAGTTGCTTGGTTATTAATTTTTAGGTAATATGATTCAAAAGCACTTCGAAAATACAATTTAAACCAGTAAAATATCAGTTATAAGATTGTCATTACACACGGAAAGATTGTTCTTCTATTTAAGTCAAAATATAGTTATATATTTTGTGTTATTATTTTTTATGAACCATTGATGTTGATAATAATATACACATTTATATTTTGAGGTCGCGACGTTATCATTTAATCCTAGAACGTCTTTAAAAATACCCTCATCCATAACAATAATGCTAAAAAAGGGATTAAGAAGATCATTTTAAGATATTGTCAAATAATCCACGGAATTTTGTGAGCGAACCGTAAAAGCAATCCAATACGACTAATCTCTCAAGCGTATTACAATATTGTATTGGATTTCATCGTTTCAACCATAGTATAAAGAGAGAAGTATGTTATCTTTGAACAAAGGTACATCGCGCCGTTTGTATGTATGCGGAGCGCTTGGCCACGCCCCCCGTTCATGTACGTACTTAAACTTGACGCACGCACACAACGCCGCTCGGTTCCATCTCATGGACCGTTCTCGCTAGGGGCTGTGTTATTGCTGTGAGTGGTCGGTGTTTGTTTATACAATTACATATTTAAAATATCAATGTAACAAGTGACAACCCTGCGCCTCTCGAGTTTAAGTACCGTACGCGCTCCTAAACGCCAGGAGTTGGCCTACTTGTTTTTTTGTTCTATGTTTCAACAAGGTTTTAACGAGACTGTGCTACATGATAATTGAGACTTGCCTATTTTTGGATGGGTTCCCGGGGTGTTTTTCTATTAATATCAGCTTTATGTTGAACGAAATATTATTTATAGCTATTGAATGGGTGTAATCAGTGGCACGTGCTTGTATTTCTATTGTAATTTTATATTGTATGAGTTTTCATATTATAAAAGCTGTCATCCATGTTGTTGTTTTTATTAGTCGCCATGTTTAAGTTGCCGTGTATTTGTTTGTACCAGTTTGTACTAATGTTTCTGTGTAGTTTGGATCATAATAAATGTTTTATGTTAAAAATTCACTATTTATGAGTATAGTAGAGTAAATTCTTGAATAATTTACTTAAATAAGTACCTGCAGCGCTTGAATTTGAATTATAAAATTGAAAAATACGTCACACATAAATAAAGATAAATGCAAGTTAAAAAACACTATAAAATTCGTATCCAAACGTACAATACCTATTCAAAAACAAAGCTCCAAAGCAGAAAACTTTAAAAACATCTTCACAATGTAAAGACAACAATTGCTTATAAAGTTTAACAAAAACGACTCTACATCACTGGTTTAACCCCACTATTTATTGTTAAACATTTTCTTTCTACGCCTTTATTGTGCCTCGGTGGACTAGTGATGTGCAATTTATCGATAATTTTATCGATATCGAGTTTCCATGCCCGACTAAATATTTGCATCTTTATTTTGTACGTGTTATAAAAATATTAAACAGAACAAAAATTAGCGAAATCAGCCCTTGACTAGATCAATTTGATCTTAAAAAATAGGGAGAAATGTTTTCAAGGAACTATCAAACTATGAACAGGATTTTATTTAATAGTGGTTCCTAATGTACCAAAATATCTATAAAATAATATAAACGAGAGAGATACCAAAATAACTACACGAAATAAAACCTTTCATTATTTTTAATTACTTTGACGATGATGTGGGTGACCTTTTATTAAAATTCTTAAATAACACGTGCAATTTTATACATTTGTTTTATACATTTTTTCACATATTTATCCGAAACTATTATTTGCATTGAAACCGTTTTACTTTTTGTAAACAAATAGAATTCACAACACTTCATGGAAATTGATAAAGCGTTTTGAATTAAATATCAACACTAAAACTGTAAAAAAAAATATGTGTCGTTCAGTATTTTAAGATTTATCTAAATATGTAATCTATATTAGGGAGCGTCCATAAATTACGTGAGGTGTTTTTGTCCATTTTTTGACCCTCCCTCCCCCTCTGGTGAGATATCATGAGATTTTATTGAACCCCCTCCCCCATCCCCCCATCTCACGTGAGATTTTTCAAAATGTGGGTTTCTTTTGTTTATTTGTCATTGTAAAAAGAAAAAAAAATTGCTTCGTGCTTTTGTTTAAGACTAGTTAAAAATAGTAATTAATATGTATTGCTGAAAGTTATAATAAGCGCCGATTTTTCAATGCTTGGATAAAACTTATCCGTCCAATAAAGTATTACACGATAATATTAAAATGTCACGTAAACTGTCAAATACGGGCAATTAGAATACGTTTTTAAAATGGTAGTTTTATACATTATTCGACGAATAAGTTTTATCCAAGCATTGAAAAATCGGCCCTTAGTGTTATAACAAGGTAACAATAGAATATTTAAATCTTAACCGTAACATTAAAATCTTAAGCATGTTATTTGGATTAAATGGACCAAAAGAGTATTTAATTTGTTTTGTTTCAATTAAAAAAAAATTGCGTGATATTTGCCGACACCCCCCCTCTCCCCAACGTAAGGTTAGGTGAGATTTTACTCGACCCCCCCCCCCCCTAAAACAACTCACGTAATTTATGGACGCCCCCTTATAGATTTAAGTAAAAACCGTAATAACGAATCGCCAAATGTGTTGCTAAGCGTAAAAATAAACAACGGGTCGACCAATTCAGCTATTTTTTAACGATGGAGAGAAAACACATAAAAAGGGCAATAGAGCAGAAGCAGAAGCAGGGCAGCTAGCGATATTGGTATATAATATGATATCAACATAATTTTTATCTGTGTAATATTTTTTTGTATTTGCTCAGCTGAAGGGAAGCAAAGGCGAAAACTTTCCACAAAGTATTTACAACAGAATAAAAACGTGACACACAAAAAATTATTTACTCGCCCCAAAAACCTGCTTATGATTTTTACCTGAAATAACGTACCATTATGTATAAGTAAAAGGGAATTAAGATAAAATGTAAATTTAGTAGGACGCCATTAAACCGCTACGCAAACTCAACGTTTACAATCAAACGAGGTTTTCGAGTAATATTTGAAAAGAAAATAACGTTTTTTTACATACATGTGGAATTGAATAGAGTGGCCATGATTCAAGTTTTGTTGGGTTTTTTATAAGGCATATTAAATGTTTTGAGATTATATTTTTGTTGAAGTTTTATAAATATTATATGATATACTATATGATTATTGTTTTATGTTATTTTTTAAGCTTATCTTTTTTATTAAGTGATTATATTTAGTATATGACGTTACCTAAGGTTAACATGTAATTGTTATGAAGACTTAATTTAATTTTGTTCCATATTTATATTCGATCTGATTTTTATAATCGATGGTAAACGATGTTCTTTATTTCATTTCAATAAAATATAATACTTATAAGCATATTATGATATTTGAAAATTCTTAAGCAATTTGTTGTAAAAATGGTCTCATTTTGTCCATAAAAAACAAAATTCGTTTCCATTATATTTTATTTATCAAAGCGAGGTATGAATTATATAAAATAAATATAATATTTTACAACGGTATTAAGAACAGCTCTTATATAAACATGATTATTAAAATAGACTCGTCTGATCAGCATTAATATGTTTGCAATTAAAATAGGTATATTTTATTTTTGTATAAATAATCACTGCGATATATCTTTCTAGTTTCTATAATTCTTAACTAATATTATGAATAAAGAGGATAGCATTTTTATTCCGCTTTCGATAGCATGTACTTAAAACACTTATGAAAATATTTTTTTACCTTTTAAAAGTATCTATCTATTATATTTTTCTATCTTTTATGTCAGTGCCATTCGAAGGATGTAGCCATTGAAAAGTTCCTCAATACATAGTCGCCTGACTATATGTACTTATATTTAGTATCTTTTCAATTGTAGGATAAAATATTTTACTTTAGGATTATTAATATACTCAAGTGAATTGAGGTAAAATAAACGTTTCGTCCAACGTTAGGATTACCGACTAATTCCAAATAATATAGTCATACGTTAGGAATATCGAATATTTCTATATAATACAGTCAGGCAGGTCTCAGTCATCATCATCAGTCTATATTTGTTCCCACTGCTGGGACACGGGCCCTCCTATGAATGTTCAAGCACATCTTGCACATTGTGGCAACCAAAACTTTAGTAATTTTGTAGGATAAATTTTCATCGTACATTAGGATTATCGACACCCACCCATCACTAGTAGTTATAACAAATACAAAGCATTGTCCCCGGGAGACCCAACACTGAGCAGAGATAACGACCGATAATTACAAAATACAGACTATATAGGTTTAGTTACACTAGAATAACTAGATCATAACCTAACCTATAACCTAGGTCCTAGCTTCAATATTACGTTGATCTTATCGATATAATCGTATTACCGGTATCTGCGGACAACACCATGGTCTAAAACTGTCTTTATATTGTTTTAAGTTTAATGTCTGTCATCTATTATTACTATATTGATGATGGTAACAAAACGAGTTGCCATGTTTGACCACATGGCCTTTAGCTGTTTTCATTTCCATTTTTTTTAAAGTCTAGATGTAAATGCGTAATAGACAGATAACTTTACACATCTATACATATAATAAAATGTCCGGGCTGAAGTTAAAAAGTGCTGCATGGATTTACTTCAAATTTCCACAAATATTACTAACAGGTCGAGTCAACATAAGACATTGGTCTTAGCCGTTAGCGTGATGATATATTATAGCCTAGGAGCGGAGCAATGCGAGTAAAACCGCCGGGCACAGCTAGTTTATAACATGTTATGTATGTACGTTATGTGAGCTAAAAAACACTGGTCACTAGGTATTTCCCTTTCAGTAGTATAAATCATTGTTCCAGTATCACAATGCGGATTTGTCGAATGTGTTCCATCGCGATACGTGCAGTGGAACGCGGGTATATCCAGTGAGTTGACTTTCGACAAATCTGTATTTAGTAAGAACTGCATAGTGCATACATGATTAAAGGCGATACTATTGTTGCTATCGAGTTATTCTCTAGACTCTTTCTGGCTGGACAGGAATTAAAATGTAGGTACTCCGTATTGCAAATTTTAATCTATACTAACATTATAAAGCTGAAGAGTTTGTTTGTTTGAACGCGCTAATCTCAGGAACAACTGGTCCGATTTGAAAAATTCTTTCGGTGTTAGATAGCTCATTTATCGAGGAAGGCTATAGGGTATATTATATCATCACGCTACGACCAACAGGAGTGGCGCCACGGGGGTGAAACCGCGTGGAGCAGCTAGTGTATAATATATATTATCTAAGTATATGTTATTAACATTACTGTAAAATGATTTGATTAAAAAAAATTGAAACCTGGGAGAGATCGCTGATTAAAACTAGTTAAAATACTGAATCGATCTTGATGTAATTTTTGCAAAAGTAAGTTAAGTTCATTACATATAGAATACTAGCGGTCCGCCCCGGCTTCGCCCGTGGTACCTACATGTTTAAACTATCCTATCTCTCAAGTTGGATCGAACTGCACATGGTGTGCAAATTTTATTATAATCGGTTAAGTAGTTTAGGAGTCCATTGAGGACAAACATTGTGACACGAGATTTATATATATTAAGAGATTACATTTCCTAGTCATATAGTTCAGTAAATTTTAATAAATAAATAAATAAATAAATAAATACAACAGCATAATTTAAGCTTGCAACCCGAAAGATCCATCTTAAAAAACCGATGATATGAATAACAAAAGCCCGTTTGGAATTACCCTGTAATACCCAATACAAGACTGAAATTGGATAACCACCTACTTTATATTCCGAGCGAAATACGTATGTAACGGCTGTATCACAATGGATGCGGTTCGCTGCGACGCAAAGAAAATATGGATCAGTGGTTTAGTTTTTTGAGCACAATAATAAATATTAACATGTCACAAAGTAAACGAAGTTGTCTACATTTATCTTATATGTATTTCTTTTAACTGAAACAATTATTTGATTAATTGATTAGAAGTTTAATAAAACATGAAGTCAATATAGAAAATTAACTTATCTAATACAATTAATAAGAATTAAAGAATATACTTACATCTTTAACTGCAACAAAAAACAACAACACGAATTAAAAACAGCCGGCGTTATATGTGACATAAAAAACGCTACGTGTGTGAAGCAACCTTTACCGTGGAAGCAACTCTTGCTATCACTACCGAGTAATTGAATAAAATCATTAAGGGCCTTTGTTATTTTTACATAACCTGAAAGTTTAATTTACATTATATGTGTATTATTAAAATACACTCACCGGCACGGAATCTTGGCCACTGCAAATTTTTGCGTAAAATAACACTATTTCTTTTCTACTACAAAATTCAATAAAAATTTAATCAAAACTAGTTACTTTAATGCTTTTACTAACTTTTAGTAATAATTGAAAGTTTATAAGAAGTATTACCGCGTAGATATGAATTAAACAAGAATTTACGCTTTTCCTGTGAAATTTAAATGATTTCTTAAAAAATCCACAAAAATTAGAAAGAACGTTTCCATAAAACAAAATTGAACCTTTTAATATAGGGTGTTTCCTTCTCTTGCCTTAAACACTGTTTGCATCCAGTCTGGCATACTCTAGAAGACATTTTTGATGTCCATTTGTGCTATAGTGTACCAAACGGCCCCAGCTGTATTTCTAAGCTCATCTAACAATGGTGCTGGGTTTGAATCGAACTTTATGTTTCTTTTAAGCATGTCCCAGATGTGTTCTATTGGATTAAGATCCGGGCTACGAGCTGGCCACTCCAATTTTTCAACAATAACCTCTTGAAGGTACTCTTATACGCATCGTACGACACGCGGACGTGCGTTATAGTGTATTAGTAGCAAATTTTCTTCACTGATAAACCTGTAATAGGGCTGAACATGTTCCTGGAGAATTTCCTCGATGTACCTGATCAAATTTAAGCCATTATCTACGATAACTAACTCCGTGCGAGCATCGGAACTTATACCTCCCCATACCATTATTGACCCTCCATGAAAAATCGCAGTTTGAGTGTGGTGATGGGTGAAAACCTCTCTTCTCGTCTCCTCTATACTGACTCTTAGCTATCAGAAGCTCGTAAAGTGCCTTAGCAGTCATCTGTGAACACCTCACGAGCGCACTGGCTGTGGGTCCAGTTTTCATGTTCTCGCGCAAAACGAAGACGTGCTTCTCTGTGATGTCTGAGGAGTTCTGGACGGCGTGCTGGTCTGCAAACCTTCAAATTAACTTCCTT
>CAJQZM010035777.1:0-27963 GCA_907164665.1 Colias nastes | reverse complement strand
TCTTGTACCTATGATATGTGAATGAATTATATATTCATACAATATAATGCTAAGTCCTTAATAAAACAATAATATTATATTCTCAATCTTAATGTAAAATTCATTTCAAGCTAAAAACATTGTGCAACTTATCAGTTTTTATCAAGAAGCTTATATCTAATACACTGGAGATTGCACTATGACCATTAACTTGTCACAAGAAAATATAACCTTGAATGACGTCAGTGTTGTTTTTTGTCTCTTTCTGTGGGTGACCACACTGGTTTGTATATTCAGGATTTTTCGAAATAGAAAAAACTAAAAATCATGGTCTATAAATAATAACGACATATATTTTTAACAGTATTTATATTATAATATTACTGGTCAACTTACATGAATAATTATCATCTTTATAGGTACATACCATTTTAATTGGTAGAGAATGATAGTTTTAAATAACGCTTGATAACTTTTGATCTCATACTACGATTTTTTAATTAAAATGAGTGCTACATACATTACTAGTTACATGCCTAAAAACATTTTCAGATTATATAGGTACTTTGTAAATACTTTTGTTATTTTAGTATAAATATTCAGTGAAATATAATGGTTTCATGGTGGTTAATTATAATATAATTAAAATTACTTTATCCACAGTTGAGACGCAGTAACAAGAATGTGGTAAATAAAAAGGTATAGCACTTTTCAAAAGGTATTTTTTTTCTGGACCGTAATCCTCAGGCTTAAAATGCAAACTGCATATTCTGGCATGTTGATAAATTTTACCCTTGATAGGCACTATGGACAGCCATTTATTTCTTTTTATTTCATTTTTTGGAAAGCTGAAATAAGTAAAACAAAAAAAATTTGGTAAGTTAAAAGAACTATTAATTTCTATGTTAAAGAAGAACAAACATAAAACCACATGTGAGTGCAATATCGATGTCGTGCGTTGTTTCATTGCTAGTATAAAAATCTTTGAAATGGTGTTCTAAATGTTCATCATAATTTTGTTAACTATTACAATATTTTCTCTTCGCTATCCGTAAAAACTCGTCATCATGGTTACCTTACTTGTTAAATTGGTTTATTGAAAAATGATGAAATTATTAGGAAAAGAAGATAGATAGAAGATATTTAGCATGATTGATTACTAAAATGATGATAAAATTGACGATTTTTGCCATGAAAATGATTCTAAACAGGTAAATGCATGAGTATTGAGGAATATTGTAAATAGCGTAAATATACACTTGCCTGTGAAATTTTATGCCAGAATTTGGTGTCCAAAAACTTCTGCAATTTTTCACAATGCAATACATTATTTATATTCGGAAAATATTTATTAAATACGCAACAATATTAACTTAAATATTCGAAGCGACGCAATTTTTTTGACACTTATGCCATATTGTCAAAGTGAGAGTTGCTACAATTTTATTATGGTAACTACCCATAATCAGGGAGTATCGCTTTTTAATAATTGGTTCAGATACTTATTTTATTTAGCATAAATAATAATTGTCTCATCCAACAATGCTTCTGAATGACGTTGTTGGCAATTTATCAACAAACTCATGTACAAATACTAACCTTTTGCACAGAATATTACAGCATACATAGTAGCCTTGGGAAAACTTCGTATTAACAGTGGCAATACCAAGTTAGGTGTGAAAGTGATAAAACACAACATTTTTCTTGTTACACGTCAAATGTTCATACCGAAATCTCCAGTGTATAAGATATAAGCTTCTTGGTTTTTATAATCGTTTAGGTTTAATTTTAATATGAACTTACCTCATTATCAGGCGAATCCGGGGCTTTATGTATAGCTATTGCGACAGGAGAAGATGGAGGCAACTCCGTTGGTGTTGGTATTGTGAAACGAAGGTGTCTGAAAAAAAAAATTGTGCAATTCTTTAATAGAAGAAGGTATTCAATTTAAGTAAGGGTCATTTTGTTTAGTTTCTGAATGAAATAAACACAATTCTGTTCAAATTTTCACGATTATATTATATTGTTTAGTTTTAGGCAATGGAAAGGATTTTATAAAATTTTAAAAGGTTTTAAAAAAAGTTCAACACCGCGAAATACAATGTCCGCCCAATATTTTTAAAATGCTTGTCTTCTAAATAAACATAAACAAAAGTATTAATGCGAAAAACTAAAACTCCATCAATATCTACATCGGTCACTTCAACAGGTATAGAATATAACCTAGGATAACAAATAGGCTTATCCATATACCAAACTAGCTTACCGCCCGCGGCTTCGCCCGCTTTCTCTAAAACGATTTGAGATTTAAACTATCCTATCTCTCAAGTTGGATCGAACTGCACATGGTGTGCGAATTTTATTATAATCGGTTATGTGGTTTAGGAGTCCATTGAGGACAAACATTGTGACACGAGATTTATATATATTAAGATTTACCAAAAAATAACAAAACAAACATACTTATTAGTAGAATCGCTGTAATGCGTGTGATTGCTGGCCGTGTCCATATTATCATCATCACTGTCCACGGCTAAATCCGTTACAGATACCGCATTTTCTTGCCATTCCGCTCTTCGACTCTGAAAATAATTTTTTGTGATATCTTCACACCTAATCTTTTAAAGTACTAGGTTAATTGTGTGACTTCATAAAATTAAATCACTAGATATTTTCAACTCATTTTAGCGTATCTGGTCTTGACCAAAGATGGATTTCTAATTTATATAATATTTTAAATCACTCAACAAAAATATCTATATAAATAATAAAAACAGATTTTCAACACGTTCTTGTTTCTCAATATTAAGTTTGCCGTTTAAGATGAAATTTATAACAATGAACAACATTCTAGAATAATTTATCTCATTTTGTAACTAAATTCCACATAGTCAATTTTTAAGCTATTGCATAGCTTCTATCGCGGGCCTTGAGCGCGGGGACCGAATCCAGAAATTCCGTAACGAAAAAACCTCACGCTCCCCACTCCGACGGACGCGGAGGTGTGGCTTGAAGGCATAGCATGCAATAGCTTTACCGCGGCAGTCCCCGAGTGCCACACGTCTATAACTTCCAAATTAGAACAAAAACATACCTTCAATATACTCTGCGGCGTCTCCGGCCGATTATTATGTTTGTACCTCGGGCTCTCAACATCGGGCATGTCCAACAGTGTAGCGATCTGTTCGCTCAACTTCTGGCTAACTTTAATACTGCCCGATTTGTTTCTAGGCGTTTTGGGGGATAGATCGAGACGGGCACGCTTGGCCGGTGTGGAGTCGTTTGGTTTTTGTTCGGAGAGATAACTGAAATATGTATTTAATATTATATTTATCCAAATTGCAACCCGCGTTTTCAAAGAAAAGCCCGCATAATTCCCATTCCTGTGGAATTTCCGGGATAAAAATGTTTTATTCTGGGTCTTGAGCTACCTAAATAACATATTCCATTGTAACCGGTTCAGTAATCTTTACGTGAAAGAATAACAAACATTCATCCATCCTCACAAAGTTTCGCGTTTATAATATTATTGGTATTATCCTGACGAAGAAAAAAAAGGAGTCAGTAATCCATTTGGTTATGAGTTTAGCTTCTTCTTATAAATAATATTTGTTCAAATGTATGATTTATATCAAACCTCTTTGTCTTGTATAGTTTAGGCGTGCAAATGAATGGTGTTTCGTCTATATTTAACGCTCTTTTCAGGCCTTTCCTCATTTTCGGCTTATTTATCCATGTTTCACTTGCATTTTCTATAGTGTCCTGTAGAAAATAAAACATTTTAATTAAATAGTATTACTATCTCATATACATTTTCTAAGTTAAGATATTTAATAAAGCTGTTAAGAACATACCTGTATGAATGAAGATTTGTATGTAAAGGTGTTTTTAGGTGAATTTGGTTTCACGTACACCGACATCGGCTTTGGAGCGACAACTGCAAAAAAAGAAAAGAAAAACCATTTCATAAAGATTTGATGTTTCATTTTTTTGGGATAAATTTTAATTGTGAATGTTTCAAAGTTTATCTTTTACGAAAGTTAATTGTAACGTCATAAAATATCGTCAATAAAATCACTATTTTCCAAAATCCACAACACAATAAATTGCATTAGTATCAAAAATATTTGTTTAAATTTTTGCAACCCCACCAGTTGTAAGGCTTGTAGGTAGCAAATATTCGAAATCGGGCAGAGAGTCAACCGCGCCTATTATCGAAAGAACAAACACAAATAAAGAACACAGACAAACAGATCAGAAGGTTGCGTGTTCATATCACGTCGGGGTCACCAATGTAGAGTAGCGCTTTTGCCCCCAAGGTCTACAAATAATAAAGCCTTTTTCTTTAATTACTTTTAATGCTTTTCACAATATATTGTGTTGCTTAGGCTAACCGTTAAGCACTACTGACTCTAATAATTTTTAATAAATGTAAAAAGCGTCGGGGAATCAATGTGAACACATACATATACAAAAAGCTTTGATCAGCGAATTGCATATGTGTGTCCCTACACTACCCATGAGGCTCGTATTCACTAATCAGCAGTGCGGCAACCGCGCCCGCGGATAGTACGGTCACGAGCGAGTTTCTACTAACCATAGCTACAACACTGGCCACCTACATTATGAGAACAAATTCAAAAAACGAACGCCACCACCGCTCGTACTGACGATGAAGCAGCGCGGCAATCGCGCACACTATGGGGCTCATACATTATACAATAAGAAAACTTCACTAACTCTAGCTACAACACTGGCCTGGTATAATATTATTATGAAAACAAATTCAAAAAAAGAATGCCACCTCGGAAGCTCGTACTCGCTAACCAGCAGCGCGGCAAACTCGTGCTCTATCGAAGAAACAAATTCATAAAGAGAACACCACCATCACAGCTCGTACTGACGATGAAGCAGCGCGGCAACCGCGCACTTACCATGCGGCTCGTATTCGCTATCCAGCAGTGCGGCAACCTCGCCCGCTATCCGCGGCACGCCGGCCACCAACACAGCTACAAGTGTATCCCTAGTGTTGTCTCTCTCTGTCGCTTCTGTTAACGAGTCGGTGGAATGAGCGCCGCGATACCGGGGTTTCGATTTGATCTGCTTGTTGTATTGTTCCGCTTCTAGGTATCTGTAAGTATATATTAATTTAGTTGATGGGTTAATTTTCACCTAATAGTAACAGTTCATATTATACATACTTTTATAATTTAATTCTAAAGCATTGGACGCTAACAAAAATTTGATTCTATATTGAACATGTACGAAATTTTATACATTGAACAGAGAGTAGTATTTTATATACTATTTTATTTTTAGTTAATACTTTAAAGTTATATTAAGCTTTTTCTTTCTACCTGAACTCAACAAGTTTACACATATAGGATTTAATTTTTTTCATTTCAATAATAAAAATCAATGTGTTATATGAGTTACATACAGTGAAAATACCATGTCTAAAATCCAAAAAGTTTTGCTAAGTAAAATCGCCAATAACTTAAACTTACCTAGCCTGTTGTAAGAAGTACATGACCAGTATATCAGATGTTTGTGCCTCGTTGCAATCTTTCAAATATTTAATAAAACATTCTTCTTCAACAGGTAATAAAGTGACTTGTAGAACTTTTGCTAGCTGTCCCGTGTTACGACAACCTGCAAAATTAAATCGAAAAAATATGAAAATACGTACACATAAACAAAATGTAAATAAAAAAAAAAAAATATTGTATCTGAATTTAAAAATAATAATAACAGTCAAGAATAATATAATTAAGTAATATTGCATTTGTTATATGGAGTCAAGATAAAGTGCATTATCAGAAGAGATTCATTTATCTTTAACCGACTTAACAAAAAGGGGGTTGTCAATTCGGCCGGTATGTTTTTTATTTATTTATTAGTTTTGTCACCTTGAGGGAATAAACTTATCTTTCATTACATTAAACAGCAATATTAGCTTACTGTTTTTTTTTAATACTCACCCTTAAAGAAATAATTCAACACTTGCACCTTATCCTCATTACAACCCACACTTTGCACGCACATTCTAACCACATCTAGTGCTTCGAACACCAATCCCCTAGCTAGATATAGATCACAGCACGACTGCCAATCTTCCAGTTTATCATTATTCTTCATATTTTGTATGGGAGCCGGTTTCCGAACGTGTAAGTATTGTAAGGCAGCTTGAGATTTCTTTTGTGCGAGTAGAGATGATAATACCACTTGGTGCTGCCAGTCGGTTAGTGTGTTGCCTGTTAGACATTGTAGTTGGTCAAGGGCGAACTGAAAAAAGACAAATTATTGAATTTTAGTTTTCAAAGAATACAAAAGATTCGATCATGAGGCGAGATTCAAACCCGCATCTTCTGCTTTACCGGGGCGACACGCGGCCACTAGGCCACCCAAATTTTTTTTAGAAAAATTGTCGTTATTTTAATGTTGAGCATTTGTAGATCTATTTATACCTTAATGGGATAAATAGGAAAGGTTTTTCTTGGTTTATTTGTAACGGATAAAAGTAAATGGTCGATACCATTTGCTATATAATTTTTAAGACACATAATGCTTTAATACTTTTCATTCCCATCAAATCGATACGACGCTAATACGAACAGCTAGTAAATTCATGCTAGAATTCTTAAGAAGTACATATTGTTTGCTGTATAATAATTGACCCTACAAAAGAAAACAATACATCCCAAAAAAAAAAAATAACTCCAAGTTCTTACATGAAAGTCTCTATGATCCAAATGCCAGAAGGCTTGCGTGGCGCGAACTAGCGTCGTACTGAGACCGAACATTGGCGGGAACTGCATCAAACGACGGATCACCGTTTCGTATCTAGAAGAAAATATTTTTTTTATAAATAATTTTGTATTATTTGTACACATACATAGACATAAGCACGCACACCTATAAACAAGCACACATATGCGTACACATGTACGCACTTAAAAAATTTATTAAGGCATCCGTTTTGGCTAAATATAACTTTTGATAAAATAAAATATAACATTACTATACGATAAATCTAGTTAAGCATAATAATATCTGTAAATATATGATCGACTTGATAGTGTTTAACTTTTATGGAACAAATATGTGATACATTTTGAAACCATTCTTTATCCGGAAACATTATTTTTCAACCAGAATAGAACACAGTTACTCCCTAAAATTAAAACGCGGTATACTACTGAAGTCTGATTATTTTGAGTCTGAACTTCACTACATAACTCATAAAAATATGAATACATACTATAAAATTCTTCCATTATCCTTTATTACAAGCACAATAAAACAATACATACTGTGAATCGTCATAGAGCTTAGTAATCGAGCAGCAGATACAGAAGCATCGAGTGTTTGTGCTCTTCAGAGATATCCGGTAAAAGGTAGAGTCTTAATAGAGCCATTTTCTTTTAATTATTATACAAAATATTAAGTAATGTATACTGTGAGTCGTCATAGAGCATAGAGTAATCGAGCAGCAGATACAGAAGTAGAGTACGGTAGAGTCTTAATAACGCTATTTAATTATAAAAATTAAAGTAATACATACTGTGAATCATCATAGAGCATAGAGTAATCGAGCAGCAGATACAGAAGCAGCGAATGTTTATGTTCTTCAGAGATATCCGGTAAGAGATAGAGTCTTAATAACGCGTAGAGCGACGGAGGAGGGTATAATCCGGCACATTCACTACCGGCTCGTTTCCATATTCTAGAAAAATAATTATAAAAAAAAAATGTGTGCGTGTACATACGTAAGAAATGAAACTTCTTTATGACCTTATTTTTTAAAAAAAATAATTTACTATATGCAACTTTACAGAAATCCGTCGAATCACGCGTGGTAGGGATAAGAAAAAGATGTAGCGTAACGGAAAAATGTCACGCGTAACGAAAAAATGTTACACTAAATTTTTTTCCAACCCCGATAAAGAAGTTTCACTTCAATAAAAATATATTTTTTGACTATATTTCAGGACAATTTTCACTCACAATCACGGCACGATCTGATCCCATACTAAGCTTTCGCTTATGTTATGGAAACCAGATGGCTGATAAACATACATATATAATTTTAAATAAATACTTATATAGATAATTAACACCCAGACATAGTTCAACACACAAAATATTTGCCGTGGGTGGGAATCGAACCCACGACCTCTGACTTGGAAGACAGGGCCACTATCAACTAAGCCAACCGGTCAGTTAATATGGATACGCAAATTTTTCATACATACATTTTATTGACATCAGATTTATTTTTCTTTTATTAATTGTTGTAGCCATGTCTCGAGAGATTGTAGTATGATATTTTGTAACTTACTTGTCACTAAATAATATATATTACCACAATCAACACTTGAAAATATACACTAACAAAAAAATATGTAGTTTTTTACAGAAAATTGAATGAATACAGAATTCTATGAATACAGAACAAGAAAAAATGCTTTAATTATTACATAATAAAAATTTAATACATATCTTTCGGTACTATACTTAAAAATGCCAATTACTTCATTCACTTATAATAAAATAATACTCACTTATGTACAACTTCCCCTCCAAACTCGTTAAGTATAAGTTGGTCCACATATAACAAGGGACAAGGGACGCAGCTTGGATCACCTTCTATCGTATCACCTTGAATGCGATGTAGTTTTACGCGACTGTGGGTCAATATTCATAGATTAATGTTCATGTATAATAAGAGATGATTGCAATTTTATATTATTTTTTAAATGAATGAAATTTATATACAGGGTTAGTTTTCAATGACCGGCCAAATTTTCAGAAATGGTTCAGAATCGATAACATTTTCGATCTAATGAAAAAAAAAAACGTTTTTTTTTAAATTAGATTTCATTCCTGTCCGCCACTAAAAAGCGAACGTGTGGACATTACAAAAGCACAATTCAGTTCAACAACCTAGATAGGTAGAAGTTAGCACACACATAAATTTGGCGATGCGCGCACGCACACAAGTGCATTGATTATCGCGTGTTTACGATTTAGGAAATTTTTAAGACATTTTCAAATGAATGCAATTATTTTTTTTTTTTATTCGACAATAATATTTCAAATGTACCTTTGGTTTAATATCTAGATCTTAATTTTAAATTTTGGCTGGTCATTGAAAACTAACCCTGTATAATAGAAAAATAGAAAAAAAATCACGGGCGGCCGAGTAGTCAGGCGTCGCCCCGGCAAGTCGAGAGACGCGGGTTTGAAATCCTATGAGATCAAATTTTTTCTATTCATTAAAAATTTGATTTGAGGATCTATTAATTCATATAATCTGTATACTCCATTGTGTGTTAAATAAATCTAAGAGAAAGTGTTGCTGTCTTTTGAAAACTTTTATATTTACGTACCTATTTAACAGATATGATTAGAAGTTAAAGGACTTTAAGTTGCATAATTTTTAAATAGACATGATTTGAAGTTAAAAAAAACAAATTATTTTATCAATTAAACTCACCGTTTTTTATAAACAGCATACAATTGTTCCGCTGGGTACGGCAACGCGGCATGCGGGTGGTTTCTCTCCGGCAACAGACCGACCCTTAGAAACCATTGCACCACTTGAAAGTATAGAGATACTGTGCCGATGCCTTTGTATTTTTCCTCCATTTCGCTTAACGCTAGAAACAACATTGAATTTTTAATTTTAGTAACATTTAATTGTGAACCAAATATTACAAACTAGCTGTTCCCCGCGGTTTCACCCGCATTGCTCCGCTCCTGTCGGTCTTAGCGTGATGATATATAGCCTATAGCCTTCCTCGATAAATGAGCTATCTAACACCGAAAGAATTTTTCAAATCGGACCAGTAGTTCCTGAGATTAGCGCGTTCAAACAAACAAACAAACAAACTCTTCAGCTAGTTAAATTCACTTTCCAGTGAATTAATAAAAAAAATCATATTTCTTAAATGATTTTAATTAAAAAGTAAAATTACATTATACGTGTTATTATGAGCACGATGCTTCACAATGTGTTTTAATTCTAATATTATAATTAAAGGAATAAAACGTTCTCACGAACGAAAGCACACCGTCAGCGCTTCACATTACATATAGCGTAGGGTTGTCACATAACTCCTCCCCCCGCAGATCCGCAACTATTTTAGGACATTGAGTGAAAATGTTGCGGCAGGATCAACTTCTGGGGCTGATGTTTTCTGTGTTTTCTGAATATTCATTTTCTTTGATTTGTAGCGACGATAGCACAGGAACATTGAAGTGGCCGCTGCGCTCAGTAGCTAAAGATGTAAAGTGGTATTGTCGTATGGTAGATGGAGTGCAGTCCCAAGGTTTTTAGCGTTCTCGTCGGAATATTACTGATTGGTGCAATTAAAATTTTTGTAGGTGTATCTTTAATTTCATTATTAATATTTGTAATAGTGAGGTCGTCAGTACGTAGAGAGCAGTTTGTAGGTAACGTTGCTATGAAACTGCCTTGGAGATGAAGGTATTCCTTACGCTTGCAGGATAATTTAACCTTTGTGAGATGAGGAAAAATAATGATGTAGTGACTGTCGTCCAATTTCTCCATTGCTGGCTTAGTTAATGTTAGGCAGGTGGATTCACAGTCGCTGGATATCTCTTGCGTGGTGATGAGGTTTGCAATACAGTCGGGTGAACTTCTTGTATGATGATTTAGGGTCTCTTCACATAGAAACCGATTGCTCTTCGATTGAACTTCGGGCATTCAGCCTCTATGTGCACATAAATATCTTTATTGGTTGCTATATAGGGATAGGGAGGTATGATGATATGATTTGTACGATTAAAGTGTGAGGAGTTATAATGGGGAATCTTAATATAATTACTATCCTATTTTTACTAAAGTTTGATCCAGTGCGAATTATTCGCGGAGATCTACATTAATAATTTGTTCTGAATCGTAAAAGGAACGTAAAGTAACTAATATAATACTTAATATATCTATCCCTAACATAACATGGTGCGCTCGCGATGTACGCATAAAAGCTAAACTATCCTCTATATTTCTTATTACTAAAAGTAAATCATTAATATTATCGTCTAAGGAGTCTAGGAATTGCGCTAATTCTGTATAGAACCTAAACCATTTATCAATCTACGTTTTACACTGGTTTTAAAGCTTCTAACAAGGACGATGCCTTATCCAATTTTTCGTTTAAATGTTGAACCCTAATTTTATATAGTAATAATGTACGGTTATAATAACTAATTGGTCGCATATTTTAATGAATTTTGTTAATACATGGGGGTTACCATCAAAATCTGGGACCACCCTTAAGCATTTAAAAATTTCTTCCGTGTCAAACGACATATTAAAACTATCAATACTTCTAATACTATCAACTAAACTATTTCTCGAGGACTGTTGGGTATTAACAGCCTCGGTACCCCGGGATTTCCTAGGATGGAAAATCGTGAAGGTTTATTCTAAAATTAATATAGGAATATAATATAGGAAAGCAACACAATAAAATAATTCTGTGCAACTCACATTGACATGGTTTCTGTATCGATGGCTGGATACTGCTGATGTTCTGGATACTCGCTTGGGTTTTTAAAAAAACCGGTCGGCCGCGCGGGGCCTCGGAACCGATATTCATTTCGGATATCTTCCCGCGGGCGACCCGAGTATCCTACCGACTGCGCCAGTTAAATTCACTTTCCAGTGAATTAATAAAAAAAATCATATTTCTTAAATGATTTTAATTAAAAAGTAAAATTACATTATACGTGTTATTATGAGCACGATGCTTCACAATGTGTTTTAATTCTAATATTATAATTAAAGGAATAAAACGTTCTCACGAACGAAAGCACACCGTCAGCGCTTCACATTACATATAGCGTAGGGTTGTCACATAACTAGCTTTATAATATTAGTATAGATAATACAAATATGTATCTACAAAAACTATAAGAATACAAAATCTTTATACAATTTTTTTAGACGGATAATAACACCAACAATAATTGTACACAATTTTGTATAAAGAATTGATAACAATCTCTCATTTACTAAGAGCGTTGATATGTGAAAAAAAAGTACATAAAATACTTTTAGATACACCCTTTACAAGAAAAAAAAAACATAAACGTTTTTAAATTGTATTTCATTTAAAACGAAAAAAAAACAAAGTATAACATAATACATACCATCAGGTACAACAAGATTACAGCATTTCGTTAAGACCGCATCGAGTAAACCCGTCAACTGAGTCAGCTGTTGTACACAGTGTTCCAGGCATCTTATAACATTCCTGTAAATAAGAAATAATATTAAATCATTTATATTCTAAGTCACTAAAATCTGGCATAATACTATATCATGTAAACTGCTCAATCAGAATGATATCTTGATTCTTTTTACATAATTAAACCAACTTTAACAATTCCGTCGCAAATTGAAAGCGCATGGAAATCAGTTCCTCCATTTTTGAAGTCAGTTAAAAAACTGCACATACATAATTTAATTTTTGTACCAAAGACAATATAGATTGTATAAATGTAATTTTAAATAAGTATATTACCTGTCTGGTAATGTAGCTGACGTAAACAATGGTGAAATGAGTTCTTTAGCATTTTCCTTCAATTCAATAGCTCGCCTCCAACTCCAGTCAACCTAAAAATAGTGGTTTCGTAAAAAATGAACATAATAAGACGGCGGAGCGGACAAATAAGCTCTAATCTCAGGAACTACTGGTCCGATTTGAAAAATTCTTTCGCTGTTAGATAGCCTATTTATCGAGGAAGGCTATAGTCTATATATCATCACGCTAAGACCAACAGGAGCGGCGCAATGCGGGTGAAACCGCGCAGCACAGCTAGTAAAAAATAAATAAACATACCAAAAAAGTGAGTGTACAGCCAACACCAGCGTGCGTGCCGGTGGCCCACTCTTGCGCACAGCGCTTTAGGAGTTGCGATAGACGAGCTTCCAACGCCACGGATAAGATGAATTTTCTTTGTTCGTCCTAAAAAAGAATAAATAGGTGATAAATTAATACATATTTTGTATGTCATTTTTAGAAAACAGTATTGAATATAACAAACTTTCAAAAGGAACATTTTTTCATTTGTCTTGTATGTGCTACGAGACTAAATATTATTAAAATAAAATTTAACAGAGAAAAATTGCTGAAACACATGATTCATCTGGATTAAGAATTCCCTAAGTAACTTTATTAAGATTGACATGGTTTTTTTAAATAATTGTTGCCCATTGAGTCTCATTTGTTTCAATATTTATCATACAATACAATACAAAATCCTTTATTCAACATACTCATAAAGAAGAAGAAAAGATAGAAACATCCTAGATATACCACGTTAAATAGGCGGCCTTATCGCTTTTAAGCAATCTCTGTCAGGCAACCTTCGGATAGGAATAGTTTTATAAATTAGAATAAGATAGGATAGAATTAATACATATAACTAATATACTATAACTACTACTAGAATTAATACATATAACTACTACAAAATACTTCTTAATTCTTTATTAAACTACTGACCATAGACATATCCACATGGTGATCTCTATACAAGGGCATCAAGCCCGCAGACAAACACGCGGTATACAGTCTAGCGGGCGACAGCAGGCAGGAAGGACCGGCTTCCGCCATGGAACTTATGATTTGACGTTGTATACCCACTGTGTGGAGTACTATAGCTTCCGAGGTGTTGAGGCAGACGCAATCTGAAATTATAATTAAAATTAATATTTTATTAGCACTTTTTCCTAGCATTGATTGTACAGAGTGGTAAGATAAATTGATAGATAGATGTTGTATAGGTTTATATACAAGATTGTTTATAAAGATTTCACACAAGTGTATGATTTTAAATTACATAATTTAATTCATAGCAATATCCAATATGATATCAGTTCTAAGAAATAATTGGCTCCACAAAATACACAAATTAATAACCGCACTATACAAACTAAGTTTTAGTTAAAAAGAACTAAAAATAATTAATATTTCACTGTAAAACTCACCATATTGCAAAGAATTCGGGTAGAAATGTTCCTCCAAACGAGTGGCATGTGAATATGGCGATAGAGACACTGGATCTAATCTCATATCGAGTGATAAACATCCTCTGCCGAGCTCTGAACACCACGCTGTACTCATGAATGTGTTGCTTTGGAGTTGGTATGTTGCTGCAAAGAAGATTTATATTAGGTTATTTTTCTTTTTTTATATAGTGGTTGTCTGTGGAGGTTGTTATTGAGTAAACTTGATTTATTTCAAAGTATGGTTTTTGCTAGGCTTGATTTATTTCAAAGTATAGTTCAGTTAAAGGCCTGTTCAAACTACAGCGGTATCCGCTACCGCCGTAGGTAGCGGTATGCCGATGTGCACGCGATTAAATCTCTTACGTAGTATATTATACTTTAGTTGTTTTAGTTTGAATAGGCCTTAAGTTTAGAATTTTATGTATTTAATGGTAATGGGATTTTCACTGACAATAGTACCCTAAGTACATAATTTATAGGTGTTTTTTTTTATCTCAGAATGCACACGGAAAAACGCGTCTTACACAACGCTCCTACGTGTTTGAAGTGGCGACCAAAGCTTATTTAAACATAGTAAAATTATTCAGTCACTATGTATTTTTCAAATATATATGTGTACCAACGTCATAAATGTGTACTTTTCATTATTAGTAAGTTTAGTACATAAATCTAATATATTCTATCTATTTCTATTTTATCCCAAATTTGACAGACGAAATAATAAACAATTGTAAAAAATATAATAATGTAAAATGTATGTCAGCAACCAAATTAAAATCTGCAATATTTACCTGGCATCTGATCTTTATACCACTGGTCCAGATCAAACAATAACATTCCGTAGTGAGACGATGTAGCCGTTTCGCCCCAGCACTCCCACACCAATTGACATAGATTTAACATTGCTGCAATAAATCATAAACAGTAGTAAGTTTAATAGATCACTTTAGAGCTATTTTAATCACTGCATAGGATAAGTCAAAGTTATTATCAACCGTCTGTGTGTATGTATCAATCAATCAATCATTTATTCTCAGAAAAACACAAATAAATACATAGTATGTTTATCTTAATTAATTAACATTCAAAATACAAGTATAATACACATGGGTGTATGCTTAGATTTTTAGAATTACGCAACAGATTTTTATGGTTTTTTTTGAAACATAATAAACATGTTTAATTAACTATTCTACACCAAAAGATGAACCAAATTAAATTACACAACACAGAAGTTTGTCATTGTCTATTATTTCGATAAAAAATAACAACTAGAATTGTAAATCAATGTTTAAATACACATTAGATTAACATTTACATATCAAAATCATATTCTATTTTTACACAAAAATCATAAGAATAAAACATACCTTCTTCCCCTTCATCTCCCAACATAGTATTAATAGAATATGTGTGGCAAGAAATGCATCTACCACCCATGAGATGTGGGTGATCCATTGATCCTAATTCCACTTGAAAACGCACTGTAGCTGTTGAAAATTCCTGTGAAATAACATACATAATATATAACTAAGCTGCTCAAACAGTCAAAACTTTATAAATGTCTAACTTATATAGAGATAACTTATAAAGTGACTATAACTCATTGTTTCCATCAGTGTCAACCACACACCACAATCATATTATACCAATAGCAAATGATTGTATGCTTTATACATAAAATAATTGTTTAAACATTAAGCTAAGAAAATGAGATATATTATTTTTGTTCTCTTATTATTGCAGATTACTGATAAAATACACTAATAAAATTCGTACCTGATACAAGCACTTATTATCCACTAACATCCTCTTGCCTTGATAAGTTAGGGAATACATAACAGCCAGCGGAAACTCATGTTCTTCAAATCTGTCTGTTACTGAGAAGACGACCCATAAGTAACAAAATGCTCTGGGATCATCACATGGTTCCTGCAATAGATCATAAAGTTAATCATAAGAGTTGAAATCTTATATCATTTATCTTTCAAAATTTGCCAATTAACTGTTTATTTTGTTCTGCTTCTTATATTTGCTAGTAAAAAAAAAGTGAAGTCCCATGTCCCCTAGTGGGGTGAGGGGCAGATGTATACATCTGTTTCACTGATCGATTTTCTTTAGGGACAAGTAGGAGATCAGTCTTCTGTGTCCTGCCAGACCGAGACATTTTTTTTTTCTTCGTCTCCACCGGGAATCGAACCCAGGACCCCTCGGTGCTACGCTCACGCGTCAACCACTGTATCAAGGAGGCGGTCAGTGCTAGTAGCTACAATATTATTTATTACTTTATTCAACACAACTAACAAAATTTTGACTGACAGTTAAAGACCACAATTAATTTGTAAGTTATAGCACTGTTATTACAATTATTAAGATAACAATCTGTTTTCAATAAGTATCTTAATATATAAGGATTAATAATACATAATTATAATATATAAGCATGGATAAAACCTTACCTGAAAACCAAAGTGTGTAACCGGCAAGCATTCCACATTTACTTGAGAAGTGAACTCCAAAGCCAAGTCTAGTATATTCCACAGTTGAAATGCCCCAAAATTGAAGCCCACAGCCAAACTGCCCAATTGTGGTATATATTGCACTACAGTTACTCTAACATGATCTTGTTTTGCTTTCATTCGAGCTGTACCATCCGGGTTTCTGAATATGTATTGATTATCTATGAACGAGTCTTCGTTCAGTAGTACAGCTAAATGCTCATCAATGCTAGCTGGTAATTCGCCTTGCTGTTCAATCTTATGTAATACTTTTAATGAAATGTGCACTAATGTTGCAGGGTCTGTTTCAGTTTTGACTAGATGAGCGTTGCCTTGGGCTATATCTTTTAATGCTGGAATAAAAATATGACAATGAATGTAGTAAAGTTTTCAAATCGTTACAGCAAGGTTTTAATTTATAATTCTTACTCATTCATGCATCTTCCTAAGGAAATAGTTCATTAAACTAGCATACTGATAAATAGTAGTTCAACAAATTGAACGAGTATTTATCTCTTGTTTTTTTTTGTATCTCTTATAATCATTTTATCAAACATGTATATTATTTTATTTCCATTATAAAACATCAAACCATACCTTGCAAAAGAGCACTTCTATTTAGGTCAATCACGAAAATTTCACCTCTCTGTGTACCGGCCATTATCAGCCCATCAAAACAAGTAAACGGGCCGCTAGACACATCATCACACAAGGCCAGCTCAGTGATGATGACATCTGATTGGATACAGCGCAAGATTTGAGATCCATTTATATGTAATACACAAATGAGTCCACTATCATCATACTCAAGACTAATGACTAGCTGTTTGGAGTTGTGTGTTAAGGTTTTTGGTAGCTCTATGACACTGGTGATGGAGATGTTGCTGAAAAACGAATATTGTACATAAATATATTTTTGTATATATTAAAACAAGAGTATTTATTTACAAAGAAAATAAAATTGTAGTCAAACATTATCATCTTTTCTTATTTAACCCATTGAGCCCCGAACGGCCAGATCCGACCGCGACACAATAGATTTTCTATTGTGTCTGTGATTCCGGGGCCTGATGGATTAATTGGAATCTGTATTAAATGAGATTAGAAGAGATTTAAAATTGTGTACAGTAAATGTAATCTGTTAGTTTTGGTTTATTTTTATGTTTAGGTACTTATTGAATAATTTTGTATTGAATATTTTTAACACAGAAGAATAAAGAACTTCATATTATACCTTGAACCATTTCCAAAAATCTTTGCTGCTACCTTCAATCCACTTCTTAGATCAACCACACAAAATTTAGGTCCCAGTGCCAGCCAGCCGTGCTTCGTGTCTCGTAATATACCTCCCAGAGGTGAACTTTCTGAAATATAATAAAATAAAACACCATTAGACTTTGCTCATAATTTTACGTCTTTACATGTCTAATAATGATCTTTATAATCGCAGACTACTAAACTATAATATCTATCAAATCAATATCATACGCAAGCTTCCGATAAGACATTAATTTGAACTTCTTATTTGGGTTCACTGAATATTCAATTTACTCACCTGCGGCATCATCAGTAGGTTGTAGAAAACTAAACACAGCCGGAGATAAACTAGTAGTTTTTAAGATAGAAAAAACGCTGTCTTGTAATTTTTGCATATCGTTAATTTTTTTGTATTTTTATATTAGATTAATGTCAACAGTTAATATATTTATAGGTTATACGACATTATATTAGTTTTATTTGTTCTTTGTGATTATGATTTGTAGGAAAACTTTATAACACAGATCCTAGATATAAAATATTTGATAATTAAGTGAAAAATATAATTTTATCGCTTAACGGCCGTTTAAACGTAAATAAGCCATTCAATACCGGTATGCGCGGACTAAATTTTTCTATGATGTCATTGTCAAATGTCAAATATACATTATACTCTTTGTGTCAAATCCACAGAATAAATATTATGTCAAATCACAAGTTGATTCTAATTGTCTATGATTGTCAACGAACGTGATATTATGTAAGTTCACGAATAATAAAATCGATTAATTGAATCGATTTAGATTTTAGTAAGTAAGTCTAATAAAAAAGAAGGTAACTTAAAATTTATTATGTGTTTGTATTTGTGCTATAAATATAAGGAAAGAAAAACTATTGATTATGCACGTTCCCCTGTACTTTAATATTTTTATGTTGATATAATATTTTACAGCTGAAAAATGTGTAGGTACGTTCTGTAAGGGACCATCAAGTTAGCCCCTTGTTAAGTTGTTAGCCCAAACCCAAAGCTGTTCGTTCGGTTATCTGTTCATTGAAATAATACAATAACATGATATTATTGCAGTGCAAACTGTGCAATAATTATTGTAGTGTTGCGATATAATATGTACGAAAATTGGCTACGAGAAAAATAAAAGTCACAAAAGACAAGGTATTTATTTTAATTATTTCAAAAATATGTAGATTATGTCCGTAAATTATTTTGTAACCTATCCATTTAGACAAAAAATAAATAATTAATAAATCTACTATAACAATGGATTATTATTTTTACAGTTAATTAAGTTCTTTAACATGTTAAGTACTTCATTAAAAATACGTAAATTATGTACATATAGATTGCAGTCCTTGATGTTCACATTCAAATAACAAGATTATACTGTCTTTTATGCGTTATAGATAAAGTTATGTTTTAAATATTTTATTCCCTTTAATTTATAACATATTTGAGCAAATATCACAATTTCTTTCTATTCATCTTTGTAATAGAAACATTCACAATATTTCTATTACTTTCTTTAGCGTGAGGGCTTATTTTCATTTGTCCTTGAACAATATTTAGCATTGATGTGTAGGGACTATCCGGTGTGTTAGTATTATTTAATTGACTATCTATTTTGTTATTATTTCCAACATCACTGCGATTACTGACGATTTCGTAAACTGACTTTTTCATGGATATATACGGTTGTGTCTCTTTCTCAGCTACTTTTCCACCAGGGCTAAAGCCATTTTGTGTAATAACAGGGTTGCTCGGTTTCTTGTTTGATTCAAAAGGATCATTTTCTTGAGGAATATCTTTCGTGTTTGCGCTATCTAAGGAACCATTTCGTGTTACTTGAATACTATTGGATCTGGACGAATTTGCTAAAGAATGTATAGTTGAAGAACTTCCTTTCATATTCTCCAATTCTTTGGAAAATACTTCTTCACTTTTTTGGAATCTTTGAGCGTGAGTGGACAGGGGTATTTTGCTTTGCGGTAGAGATATTGCACTTAGCGACCTACTCGGAGAATGATTGGACACCCTATCAATAGATGGCGTTTGTTTATTCTCTTTGTTTTTAGTCCCTGATGTTTCTAAAGATCCGTAAGCACTGTCCTTGGTAGAGCTTTGCGGTGAATTATCTTCTTTAATACCATATCGCCTTACAACATTTGCAGGTGCGACTGGTTCTATATTTTGCACGTCATAAGAAAGTGGATTTCTTTCTGAGGCTCTTTTAACACCTTCAATAACTTCACCAGTTCGTGGATTAATGTGTTTTTCTGTGTCAAACCGCAGAGTAACTCGATGACTCTCATCAATTGGATGTGGTCTGGATCTATCTTCTAATTCTACATCACTGTCATCGTAAACGCTTGGCTCCTGATTACTCTCCTCCTGTGAATAAAATAAAATTATGTTTTGCTTAAAATATCGGTAAGTATTTGTTGAATGAATGAAATGAAATTAATGAATGAATGAAAAATGAATGAATGAAATGAATGCATGCATAAATAATTTAAATTACTTATATTATTTCATTTACCTCCTCGTCTACTTCTTCTATGACGCTATTTTGAATCCATTCTTTTATCCTTTGTTTCTTAGCTTGTCTATCAACTGTTGTTTCTATTCCGTTATCTCTAAAATGTTTCAGTAAGATGTTCTTTTCATTCGGATCGCTATGGAAACTGTACATTGATGGGCACAATTCGTCAATGTCGCCTCCAGCTGTAATTAATAAAGTATTGATTTAGTTATTATTAAAATAATTTTTATTTTTTATTTTTACTTTACTTACATTTATATACATTTCACTTACCAACTCTGTCTGTGTATCCTTTCGCCATCCATCTATAATCGTAGTATCGAGTTATTTCATTGAAATTAGTGGCTCTTTTGTCAACCCTGGGTTCAACGAATTTTTTAAACATTTTCTGCGCTCTCGAAGAAACCATTTTCCATAATTTTGGTTGTCTTTTTAATGGATTTGCGCTATTATACCAGTTGAAAAAACTGAAAAACAACATGGAATTATTAAGAATGTTTGTTCTTAACATAATTTGATAGCCAAATAATTGTCATCAAATAATAAAACCGACTATATCACTCTTCAGTTCTATTCTGATGAGAACAATAAACAGAAGAAGTAAAAACTATTACGATTGTATCTCACAAATAAACAAAAGATTAATTGATACTAAACTTTTGCTGGAATGGCTTAAGAAAATAAACGTAGCTTCCGAGTATTTGTTATGCAAGATAAAAAAAAACGATTTTATGATAAAATTGTACAAATAAGGCCAGTGAGGAAAAAAAAATGTGTGCGTGTACTAGTGTACACACGTAAGAAGTGAAACTTCTTTATGACCTTATTTTTCAAAAAACAATTTACTATATGCAACTTTACAGAAATACGTCAAATCACGCGTGGTAGGGATAAGACAAAGATGGCGCGTAACGGAAAAATGTCACGCGTAACGAAAAAATGTTACACTAAATTTTTTTCCAACCCCGATAAAGAAGTTTCACTTCAAAAATATATATCTGAGAATATATAATAAGAAAATATTGGCATTTGTCATAGTTTTCTGCATTTGAGAGAAAATTAAGTATGTACCTATCGAAGTCAAGAAAGTTTGTTGGCCATAGGAAAACTAAATTTTTTTTTATTCCTACTTTTAAGATATATGTATATCTAAAGGAAAAACTAAATTTCATGTACCTTAAATATCTCGGGTCGTCAAAAGCAGCTTTCTGCCAGGGTAAACATCCAGTCAGGCAAATGAATATCACTATGCCAAATTGCCAAATGTCATGGCTAATTAATGCTCTGTGGGACAAAAATAATTATTACTCAAATGAAACTGAATTCCGTATTTTAAATAACTCATTCATGAAAATATATGTGACTCAATTATGACTGATTAGAAGAAATAAAAAAAAAATTACTTGTACGAACTGTCCATCGATAAGTTTAAAACTTCAGGTGGAGAGTAGGGCAACCATTCATTTCTTCGTCTTACAACTGAATTAACTTTTCTAGTTTCGCCAAAATCACATAATTTGATTCTAGAAAAGTCTGATTTGAATACAAGTATGTTATCTAATTTAACATCTCGATGTACTAGATCTCTTTGATGAAGATGTTCTAATGCCGCTGCTAGTTGTTTTGCCACTCTTTTCGTGTGTATTTCTCCAATCCCAGTATCCAACATATTAGAAGTGAGGTCACCTGAAAGTTATAATTTATAATTCTAATATTTCAACTAAAAATATAAACACGAAAGTTATGCGGTATCATCTGTCAGTGATTTAATAAACGGAAACTAATGTTTCGATTTAATGTCCATTCAGATGTGTTTTGGCGAGTCTCCAAGTCAAGAGCAACAATGGCTGTGTGAACAGATCACAACTAATGTCTGCAATATGTAAAGTATTAGTTAAGTACACAAAGAGCATGTAGCTTTACTATAAATATTCTTACCGAGGGGCGCATATTCTTGGCAGAAAACATAGAAGCCGGCGGTTTCAAATGCAACGTCGAATGTAGTAACAATATTTCTATGAGCGCTTAAATGTAAGCTGTAGTGGAATTCACGGTAGAAATCACGTATAGAAACATATGGTTTTGGGAGAGCCTTCAGTACTATCTCAGTATCAGACGCTCTATGTTCAACCAGAAGTATTTTTCCGAACCATCCTTCGCCGACTATTTGTAAAATGTCAAATTCTTCCACTAAGCATACCTAAAAGATAAATATTATAAGAATTTGCTTCACGATTGTAATAAACATAGAAGCACTTGAATTAATATTCTTACTTTTTCTAACTCGAATTCTCGTATCTTATGTATGGAGCCTGTTAAGGCTCTTCTGGTTCCGTCATTCATTTTTTCACAAATGTATAATCCATGATTTTAAAACTGAAACACATAAAAAATAAGTAGGTGCTAATTGCGTGTTCACATCTAAGTTTGTAATGTTTCTCTAACATAAAGGAAAAGCCGCAATCGTCCCCATTTCATATACTTGTTGAGTGAATGGTCTTGGATAGTTGCCAGGAGAGTGTCTACTTCAGACTCCAGACTACTGAACTGACGTCAGGTAGTCACGTCATTAATTGGATCAAATATTATACATGCGGGTACAATCGGGAGTTCTCTAACTAAATATCTACATGTTTATTGTAGAACCAGAGTAAATAACAATAGAATTTCAATATAACAAGATAAATAGGTATTGCTGTGCTCCAGGATGGTGCTCAGTATGTCATATAAGAATGATCTCGATCGAATTTGATATTACAATTCATTCGAGAGAATTTATTCTTATTAGAAAATAAATTGTATTCATCTTTTAACTTATATCCATTCTCAAAATTTATTTCGATTATAATTACATTTACATGTGTTCGGAATAACATTATTTTCAAACACAACAAACGTTAATGTTGCGTTACTACTTACTAGTAGGTCAAAGTTTATATCGGGAAATCTTTACTTTCATACGATAATCTATTCCGATGAATTAACTAAAAAAATTGCAACTACTACGCTGAAACTGAGTTTATCAAGTGGTTAATATTTAATCAGGGATTACGTAGGCGTCTATATTGAAATCATAGCTTAATGTTCCATTAAATTATGCCAAATGTGATTGACGTAAGATTTCTAATGTTACTACATTATCAAAGACTAGCCGCTCGTACCGGCTCTGTCCGGGTTCACTCGGATAAAAAAAACAAAATAAAATATAGCCTGTGATACCTACTCACAGATAACGTGGCTTTCTCAGTAAAACAATTTTGAAAATCCGTTAAAATCTGTCCAGTAGATCCAGAGATTACCTAGGTACCTATTCGCAACAACGACACAAAATTACAAACTCTACATCTTTATAATATTATTGGTATTGGTATACCTGGATATAAAATGCCACAAAATATTGAATTAAAATAAATAAGAGCCTTAATTAATAATAATTACTTAATTGATATCGACATTGAAATCTCATCCTATAATACCTATGTACCTACCGGTAGATTACTCTGAATATTTAAGTATTGGCATTTATGTTTTAATACTGATTGTGATATTTAATTTCAATTTCTAACTAAGTACCTATATGATCAGAGAAAAGAAAAATATGTAGAGCTGTACAAAAATATTCATAATACAGGTTTTGTTTATTATTACAAGAATTTTCTGATATTACAGCTGTACCGTACCTACTTCAGCAATTATCGCTGAAATTTAAGTTTAGTTTGTATTTTTCGTAACGTTTTGTTCGTATTTATATATTTATATACGTCTATACTCTATAGCTTTGCTATTCGATATACTATTGCCAAATGTAATTACGTTCAAACAGCGGTTCTTATTGCATTTCAAGTTATTTAAATCCTATGTACTTTTGATTAACCACCATTATCAATTTAACAATCCCTTAACATAAAGCAATATGAAAATATACTAATTTAATTTATTGAAATTAAAGAATACGCATAAAATTACATACTAGCACTGAAATGACATAACTTCACATTTATATTTGAAGCATGCACGCCGTTTAGTGGTAAGTACTTAAGTAATAACTAGAACGGTATATTTATATCTTCCGAAGCACTGTGTCAATATCACACACAATCACATCACAATTCACTTTCAGGCCACATGAAGTATTTAATTCGGGTAGTATTTGTAGGTCAAAGCAGCGACGTTGGACCGGCGCTCAATACGACTGGCAGCGCGCGCGCATCGCCCCCCGGCCAGTTATTTTGGTGCTGACGATCATACAATAATCATTTTATAACCAAAATGTTACGAACAACGACCTGTTGTTATTTTTTTTATTTTTTGCATATTTGGTAGACGGAAATGTCAATGAAAGATCATAGAGCCCTTTGCTGAAATTAGTATGAGATTAGATCTCGATCGTTTTGAGCTTGCGTGTTCGCTACTAAATATATAATTTTTGTCTCTAACTCTTTTAAAATTTACACATTATTTCATTTATCATTGCACTGGTTTAAATTGATTTGGGCATGGAGGATATCATTTAAACAAAAATAAAAAAGTGCGTTGGTAAGACCAGTAAGAATTTTTTATTGCAAATTTAAAATAAATATTTTATTCTTAAGGTACTTATGTATGTATCAAATAAACCTTTAATCTATAAGTAAAATATTATGAGTTTAGGTGTAGGTAATTTAGAGATCTCGGTTAGTAGGTAGCTAGCCGATTTTAAAATGACTAAAATGTTTTTGAATTTATCTGATACTTAAGCAAAGAATTTTCAGACTAAATTGCATATACATAATATACACCAACCAGCTCCACTGCACAAGGGAAAACGGGACATTTTTGTTTGTAGGTACGTGCAGAGACCCTTTGTGCAGATACTATTATTGTCAATTAGAAATCGAAATGACTTCTCTTATATTCTTAGAATTACAATTACAATAGGTACAATGAGCGCAATTTAATTAGGGAACAAAACTATATGATCTATTTCAAGATTAAGCGAGTTCCTAGACCTTATTCTGGCTAAAGGCCAAAGTGTAATTAAAGCACAGAGATCGATTTTTATTGCAATTGTATTCGGATATATGCTTACAAATGAAATGTGTTCCTAGATATTATAATATTATGTAGTTACGATTAAATTTGTTCTATTCCTAGAATATGCAATAGATATGTGATGCAGAATTAGATAATAATTAATATAGGCTTATTCAGTTTGGAGGAAATACAGCAACTTTAGCACTACGTATAATAGTGAACTACACTTTATCTAAGAGCTTTCCGCCTGCGGCTACGCCCGCTTTGTCTAAAACCTAATAAATTATAAATACTAAAACCTTCCTCGAGAATCACTCTATCTATTTAAAAAAACCGCATCAAAATCCTTTGCGTATTTCTAAGCATGCAGAGGGATATAGGGACAGAGGAAGCGACTTTGTTTATACTATATAGTTATAGTGATTTTATAAAATGCGTTTAGAAACTATCCACTACACGTGTTGTATAAATTTACGAACAAGAGCCAGGAATTGTGCAAGAACGTAAAATAAATAAAAGTTCTGAAAAGGTTTGGGCACTCAATCCTACAGATGGCGCCATCTGTATACCTGACATTTTCCAAGAGTAAAAAGCAGCCTATACTACTAATCCATTGAAATGTTACATTTTTTTGGCCTAACCTTGCGTTTTTTAGAGGACGCAATTTTATTTTTTGGATGTGTAGGGGGGTTCAATGTGAAGCTAAAACCAAGTTTGTGGGGTCGCCACCCTTGTCCCACGGCCGCCATCTTGAAAATAGTGGTTGAAATGGTTTTTACGATATATCTCTTAAACTATTTATCTGATAAAAAAAATTTGTTAACATTATTTGTTGCAAATTAAATTCTCTACAACTTTGGTCCAGTAACTTTTTATCGTAGAACTATAAATAAAAAATTTATAAGCGAAAATGTTCAGAAATTAGAGCTATTTAAATGTTTCGATAAAATTGTTTTTTATCATTTTACGAAGAAATGATATCAGACCATTTTTGTAGATTGTTTTTCGAGGAACAACTTTTACATACAACATTTTTTCATTACGTCAATAGCTAAGTGCTCGTTCACGTAGGTACACGCGGGCGCGGGAGCGGGTGCGGGCGCGGAAAACGTTGCGATCTCGTGTTCACATTAACCGCCAGGCGTTCGCGCGAGTGTGACGTATTGTCAGAGGTCGCAAATATGGACCACGATCTTTTATTTTTAACAGAAAATTCATACCTAAAGTGGGAGATGCTAGAAATTAGAATTGGTGTGCACGAAATTAATAAAGAAAGAGAACGGTATGGGGAATTTCATACTTTATATGGTAATTTGAGAGAACATCCTTCAAAATTTTTTAGATATACCAGGATGAGATGATGTGTTTACTTTGCCAAATAGGAGTTCTAGCCTGAACAGCACTAATAAACTCTTCTGTATTGAACGACATGATAAAAACGTGCTATCGTTTCTAGCGACAAGTTCAAACTGGTTGAACTTACCTGACGTCGCGAGTGAATCGCGCGCGCCGCCGCTAGTTTGACATGAACACACACAAACGTCTCGGGCGTTTGAAATTGCCGCGAGCGCACCGCCCGCGCCCGCCGCTAGTTAGCTCGCTACTTAGACCGCACGTGCGTTTTGAACATGAACACTTGGAAATCACGTCATATGTTTGATATTTCGTGACCGCGCCCGCCACCGCGCCCGCGAGTCAACGTGTTCAAGCACTAAGGTTTTACAGCGCTCTGAAGTGAGTACTATTTTTCAGTACTCTTAACTATACATATATTGGCTATTGGCTCTTTTCCCATGCAGGCTGCAGCACTGCAAGAACAGAACATTTCAGCCCTGCTTTTCGACGTAAAAAAAAACGTGCTTCCAGACTCTACCTCCTGGGTGGTGGGGAAAAGAGTCAATAATTAATTATTAATAATATTGCAAAATTAATTATTAAAAATATTATAATAACAAAAAAAAAAACAATTACTGATGACAAATAATTATTAGTACACACATAATATATGTATAACGTATAGCTAAGAGTACTGAAAAATAGTACTAATTTCGGAGCGCTTTAAAACCTTAGCTATTGACTTTATGAAAAAATGTTGTATGTAAAAGTTGTTCCTCGAAAAACAATCTACAAAAATGGTCTGATATCATTTCTTCGTAAAATGATAAAAAAAAGTTTTATTGAAAAATATAAATATCTCTATTATCTGAACATTTTCGCTTATAACTTTTTTATTTATAGTTCTACGACAAAAAGTTACTGGACCAAAATTGTGGAGAATTTAATTTGCAACAAATAATGTTAACAAATTTTTTTATCAGATAAACAGTTTAAGAGATATATCGTATAAACCATATCTTCCGCTATTTTCAAGATGGCGGCCGTGGGACAAGGGTGGCGACCCCACAAACGTGGTGATAGCTTCACACTAACCCCCTCTACACATCAAAAAAATAAAATTGCGTCCTCTAAGAAATGCAACCCGAAATGTAACTTTTCAATGGACTATACTACTTCTACGAAATATTAATCAAATTTGTTATAATGTCTTAGCATAATAAGCAAACTTACTATAATAGAGGAAAGTAACCAAATATGGAATACCATTTTGTTTTTGGGA